>JBCNYG010000020.1:9942981-9954947 GCA_039654305.1 Porochilus rendahli
CTACTTTACTGTATTGAGCACTGTGCTACGGAAAATCGACTAAGGATTTTATATATATATATATATATATACACACATACACAGTGCATTACCATGACATTCTTAGAATTTATATACTGATATGACATGTACCAATTCTTTGCCAAGGGTGATTTGGATGTCACTGAATAGTCACCGAGACAGAATAGTGAAGCTGACATCCACCAAGCCGGTTTAAGTACAACATGTTTAAAACACAGATTAGTTTAAGTCTACAAGGGAACATAAGCAAAAATACTAAAATTTGATTTTTTTAAAAAATATTCCCAATCACGACAGATGCCGGGAGCTCCACGTGCAGACACAGGCAGACTCACACGTAAGAGCCGTCTAACAGTGTCTATTTTACTCTTATTGAGAGTTCGTCATATGTAAACTTTGCTCCGTGAAGGTGAATTTTACACTCATTTTATTTTATAAAATTTTAGTATGTAGTTCTCAGAAACACAAGAGAAACAAACTAAAACATGATTCTTTTTGTTTAGTTTTAAGTGTGATAATAATAATAATAACGCTACCTGTTCCAAGTGACAAAAACTGTGCATGTCCATCATAATGGACATAATTCAAGCATTATCCACTCAGGACAATGCTTTTTAATTCCCTCATAGTAGATCAATCAGACTGTGTAGTATATACTAATGATACTGGTGACGGTAACGCTGAATGCTGATATATTTATTGTATATACTGATATTAACAGTTCCGTTTCAAATTTCAACAAATATAACAATAGCAACCCTTAAGCCACTTTATGTCAATAAAATGCATAATTTCTATAATGATTGTGGTAATGAACAACATGATTGTTTAATAAAACAGAAGTTAAGAAGACCCTCCAGGTTTGTGGATAACTGTGCTATAGCGCGCCTGCCTTTCACCGGGGAAATCATGAGACGTGTTTCAGGGTGTAATGAATCTGAGAAAATGATGCTCAGCACTAATTACAGCACAAAATTCACTTTAGTGAGAAGGGAAGTCATCGTGGCTGTTTTAATCTTTCCATTGTTTTGCTTTCTTATGCAGCTTTGCCACCTACACGCCAAACCAGTGCTCTCGTTTTTTTTTTTTTAAAGGTCAGGAGAGATTACAAGGTCAGGAAAAGGAGAATGGAAATTTTGATGAAAAAGAAAAAAAAACTTTGACATTTGTTCCCTGCAGACTTCTTTCCCTCAAAATGTTTTCCTTTTTTCGACTAAGACCAAAATGTTAATCTATCTATACCTCAATAAATCCACTCAAAGACTAATCATAGCTTCATTAAACTGGCCAGACACTATGACAGTACATTCATAAACAACCATTAAAGCCCTGCTGAAGCAGCGACTTGGCAGCACCGAGCACTAGTGCTGACTCAAATGAAGCAGAGAGAGAGAGAGACCGAATATTATTCACCTTAATGGCTATGCTTTATGTTGTCAATGCACAGCTGCCGTTGTTTCAGAATCAGTCAGCATGCCAAGTGCAGTGATTTCTGCTTATAAGGTTCAGACCAGGATTAGATAAATGACAGAGAGCCAACGATGACTTCAATAAGTGTGTGTGAAATCAAGCGTTGTGTTTGCGGGAAGTGATGAACAGCTGTGGTTCTTTAGCTGAAGCCATACAACACTGTAGGTCAAAAAAAAAAAAAAAAAAATCACCGCAGTAAATAAACACTCGGCCTGATACACTAGCTGTACTGAAAAGCACAAAACCAGGAATAGCTTCTGTTCCTTTATTGAAACAGATGGAAAGACTTACCGGCAGACAGATACAACTAGACTAGACAGAAAACAGGACAGACAGACAGACACGTGACATATATAGAGTAAGCTAGCCAAAAGGGGAGACAGGCAGACAGACAGATCGATAGATTGGATCAAATAAATAAAAAGACACAGACAGACAGACAGACACAGTACACAGTTAGAGAGCTAGTTAGCCAGCCAGCCAGACAGAAGAATAGCTAGATCGCATTGATGACAGAGCAATCAGACAGACAGGCAGATACAAACTAGACAGCTAGACAGAAAGTCAGACAGACAGGTATATAGCTTGGCATCGAGAGAGATCACTTCCAATGTCAGAGAGGTATACAGCTGGACAGTTAAAAGGGAAAACATACAGACAGATCAGAATAAACGGATAGACAGACGGATAGATACCTACAAACAGACATGCTAGAGTGATAGATAGACAGATCAGAGAGACAGACAGACAGATCAAATAGATGCAAAGTCAGTAAGCCAGACACGAAGGTATATAACTAGACATCTCGACAGACAGACAGAAAGACAGATAAAGAATTAGAAAAGACAGAACAACACACTCAGACAGGCAGACAGCCAGATTCTGTCTGTCTAGCATCCAGTTGTCTGTTTAGCCTTCTGTTGATCTGTCCATTAGTCTGTCCATCTGTCTAGCATTCTATTGGTCTGTCTGTCTCTCTGTCCGTCTGGCACTCTATTCGTCTATCTGTCTGTCTAGACAGTAGAGGTTTCTCTGAGACATAAATATATATATATATGTGTGTGTGTGTGGTGTGCGTATAATTTTTCTATATTTTATATATCTATAGAGAGACTATGACAAAAAGGAAGTGAGAGTAAGCAATAGAGTGGCAGTAAAAAAACAGAAGGGGGAACTCATTTGATTAAACTTCTTATTTCATATTTTTCGCAGGGACTTTCCAGATTGGCCACTGAAACAGCAGATGATGTCAGTGTTTAGGTTATCTACAAGGTACTCACCACACTCTTTTAATGCATTCTGATTTTGTACCCAAGACGCAGCCTTTTTTTTTTTTTTTTGCTCTCTCCAAGCTTATGTGGGTGTACCTCAGCTCCTCAGCTGATCACGTCATGGTGTTGATCAGCAGGTGATGTGTATCACTGCCCTGCTCTTTCCTGTGTGCTGAATGCTCAACCAGCTGAAAAGCACTTATCAGCTCAAACCCCTGGTGATATTTCATGATAGTCAGCCACAAGTGCGTAAATGGGATCTCTGATCACAGAAGCTACTGTTTGACCTTATTGTGAGATGAGTGGGTAATGTCGGAGTCTTCCTGTCAAAATGAGTGCATGCTAAGATAAGCCAATAAGCTTAAACTCCTGATACATTCAAACTATCCATCAGATACAAATTCATCGCAGGCCACATGTTAGAGATAGTAAATATGCAGCAGTTGGCTATTTTTGGGGTGGGGTGGTGGTGGGTGGGGTGAGTTCATGAGAAATAACGTCACAGCCCATGGTGGTTAAGTGGTAATTTTTGCACTAGTGACTGGTGGCTTGTGAACTTATATTTAAGAACTACTGTTGTGGTCAGAAGTTTATATACAAGTGCATGGATGTCATGGCAATATTAGCCATTTAATAATTTAAATGAACTGTTCTTTAAAAAGATTGCACATCACTTCTTTTATACTTAAAAAAAGAAGAAGAATTTGGTGCACAAGCTTTAATTTATTTTTGAGTTTGGTAAAAACATCCCTTAGTAACTTTCACCCTGGGTGGCACAGTGGCATGGCGGGTTGCATGGCCTTGCTCAAGGACCCAATTGTGGCACTATGGTGGTACCGAGGATTGAACCAATGACCTTTGGATCACTAACCCAGTGCCTTAACCAATGAGCCTCTACTGCCTCAAGCAAAAGTTTCCTGGGTTTGTGTCCCGGGCTTTCTGCGTGGGGTTTGCGTGTTCTATCCATGCCGGAATGGGTTTCCTCGCGGTACACTGGTTTCCTCCTACAGTCCAAGGACATGCAAACCAGGCTAGCTGGCTTTTTCAAATTGCCCCTTGTTGTGAATGTGAGTGCGAGTGCCTGTGTGTTTTGACCCTGCGGTGGACTGGTGAAGTGTTCAGAGTGCACCCCGACTTCGTGCAGAGTCTGCTTAGATAGACAACTTCATCAAGGTTCTGTCGGCATTTCAGCATTTTTTTTTGGCAGAACAGATACAGTTCTTATACATTTGCCAGTTTGTGTACAATGCACCAGTTATACTGGCAGCAAAACAGCCGTGCAAGGTAATGCTCCCACTACCATGCTGTGCAGTTTGCACTGTGATCAGTGGTGGCTTTGTGTTTAAGGTCAGGGGTTCCAGCACCAGTACTGCCAATTTTGGGACCTTGTGCAGGGTCCTTAAACCTCAACTGCTTAGTTGTATAAATGTAAGACACTCTGGATAACGGCATCTGCCAAAATGGCATAAATATAACTCTACAGTCTTCCATAATCTTTCAGTAAACCTTTCCTTGTGATCAGCTGCAAACTTTACTCAAGCTTTAAGCCTCTCAGACCATGATTGCTTGAATGTAGACAAAGGCACTGGTTTTCCAGCAACTTCCAGTTCAGGCCAGGGTGGGCCTGTGGTTTGGAGGTTCCTTGGCTTTTCCTGATTATATCTACTGATGACCTCTCAGCTGAGGGGTACAGTTAAGGTCTTGGCAAAGTGGCTACACCTCCCAATAACTTGCACTTACAAACACGAGTTTCACCTGATGGTCTTGTAATCTGCAGTTGTTTAAAAACGGCTCCAGGAGACATTCCTGACTTGCGTCAAATCTGAGGTCCTCTTGCTGAGATTTTTACTGATTTCATTGTACATTCTGTGTCAACCAATCCAAAGACAGCTGTCAAACAAACCTGTTTTATGTAGGGAAAGTCAAGCTACGAGTTCTAGTCGGTCATCATCCCTTAAGAGAAGCTGACATAGGCAAGCACTACTGAATTAGCAACATAATGGTGGAATATTTATCGAACCTGCATGTATAATTTCAGAAAACCCAAAATCAATGAAAAATTGTTCACCGATTTCATGTTTCGTGCATGTAAACTCTTGAGCACAACTGTACCAGAGCAACAGAGCTGTGCTGTTCGATGAGATGAAAATCAATAAAGTGTTAATTATTTTGACTTTCTCTAGCAGAACACATGACGTCAGCCTATCTTCGGACGCATTTAAAACATGAATCTGATGTTCTTGCAACAAATCAAGTAAATGGGTCAGTATAGTCCTCCCCTACCTCTTTTTTACTGAGTCTAAATTTTAAGGCTGTCAAACTAAGTATAAAACAAGGCGCCTGTTAAAACCTTTGCTCTTGAACCCAGGCTTTGGCTTGAAATAAATCCTGCAGCCCTTCCCAGGCCGAAGATCGATTATATTGCCAGTGTGCACCATTGTGATTGGACTGAGCAAGCACTGTTTCTACTGAGACTATAAAATATTCATTAGTGAAGCTTCACTTGCCCCTGGATGCCTGTTGATGCCTTATTGAAGCTACGTAATAACTCAAAAGGCCTGAAACTTTCACTTAATCGGCTCTCCTCAGGAAATAACAGTGAAAGCCAGGGTACCATAAACACTTGTTTGACTGTGTATAGCTAGCACAAGACTATAGCAGACGGTACCAAGAAAAGTCATAGAGTAGAAAGACACCCAAGCAGAATGACAGACAGACAGACATGAAGATGGACAGACAGGCAGAAGGATAAACTGACAAAAAGTATTAGAATATTCAGAGTCCATCCATCTACTTGATTCATTGTCCGTGTGTCTGTATATGTCCGTCTGTCCATCCATTCTTCTATCACACTCAGACAGACAAAGATACATACAAAGACAGACTGACATACTGATAGATAGACAGACAGATGAAGGGATGGATTGAAATATTGAGACAAATAGATCTGGGATGGATTTAGATTGTTAACTAGATAGAATTAAGGATAAAAAGACAAACAGACTAACAGAATGCTAGACAGTCAGACAGACAGAAAGATGGACAGACCAACAGAATGCTAGACAGACAAACCTACAGAATATTAGACAGACTAATAGACAAACGGACGAATGGAGAGATCAACAGAATGCTTGACAGATCGACGGACAGAGAGAAAGATAGACAGACCAGGAGAATGCTAGACAGATAGACAGACCAAGAGAATGCTAGACAGAAAAAACAACAGAATGCTAGGCAGACAGACAGACCAACAGAATGGCAGACAGGCAGAGAGATAGACACCAACAGAATGCTAGACAGATGCACAGACAGAAGGCTAGACAGACAGACAGACCAACATAATGCTAGACAGACAGACAGAAAGATGGACAGACCAACAGAATGCCAGACATACAAACCAACAGAATGCAAAATAGACAGACAGACGGGATGCTAGACAGTCAGGGCAGGATTAACCTTTACACCATCAAACTACTACGCACTTTCTGCCAGTGTCATGAAACAAAAACAGCAACAACCGCAAACAAGGACCACTGCAAAATCGTCAAATCAGAGCTGTGTGTGATTGCGAACCACATACATGCTCATCTTCTCTAAATGAAACACATCATCACGTAAAACACACATGTTCTTAGTTACCACGAAAGGCCTCAACGTCTGCTTTTCATCTCCAAGACAGCGCGTCTGGGCCAGCCCCACTTGAACACTTCGAAGATCAACACACTCCACACTGTTCGCTTTTTTGATAAGCAGATAACCAGCATGCAATTCACACCACAACAAATCTCTCCAGCAACTTCGAAGCTGCAAATACATAATGTGCAAAAGTAACCGCAACCCCCCCCCATAAAATAAGCACTACTTAATTCATACGGTTATAAAACACATAGTAATAAAGGTACACAACCACGATTAACATATCAAACACCGTAAAAGTTTCTAAGTCTGTCAACAGTACATGGCTACAGATGCATCTTCAACCCAAACACACACAAACATCACATCACAGAAAGCACGGCCACATCCTTTGTTAGCTTCATAACCCCACAAACAGACAGGTAGACAGCCAGGCAGACAGATGTGCGGTTACCTTAGAAAGTTACACATGCACTTCGGTTAAAGCAGTGCCTTCTGAGAAAGCTGAGACATTCCAGATGTGAGTGACAAAAAGTCCATGCTGCCCCCTAAATCAAGACGAGCAGCAGAGTGCACACCAAAGCGCCTACAGAGAGTGATGAAAAGCCTGCTGGTGTCAGTGTCGTGTGTGTTGTGTGTGTTGTGTGTATGTGTGTGTCTGTGTGGTGGGGAGGAAGGCAAGATGGCCCCAGGAAGGTTAAAAGCAGCTCGGGTGAATCATGACTTCCCACATTTGTAGGTCAGAAAGCGGCATGACTCATACGCTGGTCTTACATGGTAACAGACAGAACATGTGACGCACACACACATACACACACACACACACACACCCACACACCACATACACTTATCAGTACAGCTTGATCTTATGAACACAAATGTGGTGCATTAAATTACTCAGGTGCACAAAAATGAAATACAATCACAGCCCCTGTCCAAGCCTGTGCCCGGATTACGCTGCGTGGAGTTTCACACCTTCTCCCGGTCAACAGGGGTCACCTCCGAATTTTCCAGTTTCTTTCCACTCTTCAAAATCATATCAGTAGGCAAACTAGGGACAATAAAACCAGGATCCAGTATTACCAGGATCAAGCAAGCCCCAGTATGCCTAAACACAAGTCCCAGTATTCCCTGTATCAAGCCCCAGTTTTCCTACAATCTAGCCCCAGTATTCCCAGGCTCAGGTCCCAGCATTCCCAGGACCAAACCCCAGCATTCCTAAACACAAGTCCCAGTTTTTCCAGTATCAAACACCAGTATTCCCAGGATCAAGCCCCAGTATTCCTAAACACAATCCCAGTATTCCCAGCATCAAGCACTGATTTTCCCAGGCTTAAGTCCCAGCATTCCCAGGATCAAGCCCCAGTAGTCCTAAATACAAGTCCCAGTATTTCCAGTATCAAGCACCAGTATTCCCAGGATCAAGCCCCAGTATTCCCAGGATCAAGTGCCAGTAGTCCTAAATACAAGTCCCAGTATTTCCAGTATCAAGCACCAGTATTCCCAGGATCAAGCGCCAGTATTCCCAGGATCAAGCGCCAGTATTCCCAAACACAAGTCTCAGTATTTCCAGTATCGCGTCCCAGTATTCCCAGGATCAAGTCCGGTATTTCCAGGATCAAACCCCAGTGCTTCCTGAAAACAAATGAACTCAGAAGTTTGGATTGAACCAGAAGTACTATATTGTAGCATCAACTTTCAGGACCTCCAGAGAAACCTTGAGCAAGACCCTTCTCTCGGAACCTTTCAGGTGTTACTCTTATACATGTTTCAACTCTAACTACGTGCTTGGTCAGAATTGTAGTGTAGTGAATTGAGTCTATCCGGTTGAACAACAAGTACGATGCGGGAAACCATCACATGCATACACATATTCACAACTACAGGCTTTTTGGAATCGCCGGTCCCCCTTGTGGCATGATTTGGGGGGGTATGGCGAAAAACCAAGAGCCTGGAAGATGCAACCAGAGCGGAGAGGACTGAGATGGTGCAAGAGCCACAAAAGTATGAGCAATTCCTTATTCAACTTTTGGAACAGGGAGGGGGAACTGATCCCAGACCGACCAGGTTCTCCGTTAAAATCAGCAAAGATTTCCCTAAAACATTGGCAAGTATTTTCTCTGGGAGGCTGAATGGCTATTTGGAGAAATTCCAAGTGTGTTTTCAAGTACTTGCAATTACTATGAGATCACATCAGTATTTTTTTTTGACTTTGACTCCCATCCAGATAAATTGTGGTGGTAAAACACTTTAATACTGAGTAAAGCGGGTCAATCCGAGACTATAGAGCTGTAAAGTGATATCACTACCAAGTGCACCATCAGTGGCACCCAGTGCCAAACGTAAATGTGAAAATTCATCACCAACTTTATTTCGCGCCCACACTACACTCCCAAAGTGGGTTTCTTCTGGGGGGGCTGTTCTTTGCATTTTTGTATTTTTTCCTTAATGGATTTTCTGGAACTTTGTCTTCGTGTATGATCCAAGGCTTGGGGCTTGTCAATCGCTAAGGATCTGTAAAGCCCACAGAGACATAGTTGGATTTTGGGCTTTAGAGAAAGACTTAACTTGCCTGAGAGAGAGAGAGAGAGACAGAGAGAGAGAGAGAGAGAGAGAGCGAGCAAGAGAAAGAGCCAGAGAATGAGAGCCAGAGAGAGACAGCCAGAGAGATAGAGAGAGTATCTCTCTCAAATCTCTAATGTCTACAGACATACACAAAGATGCAAACTCACATTGGAATTTTTAAGCACCGTATACTCATTTTAAGACCACGCAGCCCATAAATATCACTGTGTACAACCCAACAGTCATAGCACTGATTGATTGACTCCTCGAATGCTAGATTTATTCAAATGTTAGGCGCCATCCAAATCCAAACCCGCGCCAACAGTGCACCATGTTGGAAAAATACATTCTTTTCACGCTTTGTTTCAAAAAAATCTCCTGCACTTCAAAATTCTTGCCTTCAGGAGGAACTCTAATCAGGTCTTTCAAACCAGCAGCAATCAACAAAGCTAATCTGCACCGTGAGCGTTTTTTTTTTGTTTACTCCCCAGCCAAAAATGGCACCCCGCCTCCACTCAACAACACCCACACCCCTTTATACACTCTTCCCTCACACACAAACACCTACAGATACCTGCATGATACATAACATCAGCAACATTTTTACTTTCAAGAATAATCTGCAAACGCAAGGATGGAGAGATGAGCCGTGACTGACGTGTCGGCAGGAGCTTGCACTTGCCGGACTGTTGCGTGCATTTGAGGGCGGTGCATTACAAGCATGCAGAAAAATGTAACGCCGATGCATGAAAAAGTAATAAGATTTGTTCCTGCATATACAACGCAAACCTCAAACCCCAGCACAGGAAACAGAGACTGATGGAAAATCTCCCCATAGGAAAGAAGTGACACATAAAACCGCCTACTACTACACTCCCACGCCTCTGTGTGAGAGTGTGTGAGAGTGTGTGTGTGTGAGCGGCAGCATGAGTGCGCAACAGAACGTAAAAATATGAAAATTAACACTTGCTTTCTTAGCTGCAAGCCTAACAACAACCATAAAGATATTACTAAGGAGAAACGACAAAGATGTGTGCGACATTTAGTCGCCAAATTCTCAAACCTGATTGGTCAGTATGCGTAGGCTCCATCATTTCAATAGTAAGAACTAATTGTCTACGAATAGGGACTTGTATGGAATACAAATAGACATAGCAAGCTGAGAGTTAAGATTCTGTGTAGCGTCTGTGTAGAAGTGTAGCCTCCGGACGCCGGTTAAGATTCTGTGACAAGAGGGATTAGAGATTACAAAGGGTTTTGGTTTGAATCCCAAAATGATTGTCTAGTTGCTGATTTCCTAGCATTTCTTATGCTAAACTGCTCAACTCTGCGCTAGATGTGAATCGGTGCCCATGCTAGCACCACGCCTTAATAATCACTCACTTATAAACAGTGCACGCTGTCTGGAACGTGGTATTTGTCGAGGACTAGTTGCACCTCTATTTAATCCGTTTAATCCTTGATGAGTCAAATATCAAAGATTTTTTTTTCATCACCGCAAAGCCAGCACTAGTGATGTAGCGTCTAGTCCTTTTGTTTGCAAAATCATGTTTATTATGTCTGAAGATCGCCATTATCTAATAGTGAGGCTTGGGTTTTAGCTTTGAAAATCTTTGCTGTAGCTGATCCAACCACAAGAACGCTGCCAAAAACGGCTTAATTTTACTACTCTCACTCATTTACTGCTAAATCCTATTAGGGTTAAAAAACAATGTAATTTTTCAGACGCTAACGCTCTGTGAAAGACTTTACCTTCTTACATAGTACTATTATACGTAATAGTTCTTATAGATGACGGTGACACGATGGCGTAGTGGTTAGCATATCTGCCTCACAGCAAGAAAGTCCTGGGTTTGAGTCCTGGGCATGGCAAGGGCGTTTCAGTGTGGAGTTGGTATGCTCCTCCTGTGCTTGCATGGGTTCCCTTGGGGTACTCTGGTGTCTTCCCACGGTCCAAAAGCATGCTCATTAAGCTAACTGGCTGTTCCAAATCGCCCCTAGGTTTGATTGGGTGTGTGTGTGTGTTGGATTTGTGAAAGAGTAGCGAGCTGTTTAGGGTGTACCCTACTTTTGCCCAAAGTTGGCTGATATAGGCTCCAGCCTACCCACAATCCTTGTAGGATTAAGTGGTTCGGCAAATTGACTAATGAACAAATAAATGGATTACAGATGAAACCTTTCTTTCTGAAAAGAAGGCATATTACTGTATCGTTAGAAGTACAATGGCTTGTTACTAGTGCAATATCTTTTAAGGTACTAATATATACCCTCTCCCGCTCACTCACTAGGGTTACGGGGAGGCTGGGCCCTATTTCAACAAAGACTGGGTGAAGGTGGGGTACACCTTGGACAGCTCGCCAGACCATCGCAGGGTCAACACACACAACCGTTCACGCTCACACTCGCATCTAGGTTCAATTTGGAACAGCCAATTAGCCTAATGTGCATTCCTTTGGACTGTGGGAGGAAACCGCAGTACCCAGAGGAAGCCCACACAAGCACGGAGAGAACAAGCAAACTCCACACAGCGCTTTCCTTCCACACCTGCCCTCGGATATCACTCTGTGTTCTGGTTGGAACGTCTAATTACCACAATAAAATTCTTAAAGATACAATCAGACACCTTCTAGGCACACCATTCCCATTGTCCTGATATAGCACGTGGTGGATGTATGCAGCATGATGAGTTTCCCACACCCACATCCATTCATCCATCTATCACCTTCAACATGACTCGCGACTGTCTGACGGAAATGGGACAAAATTACAAAGACGCTGAAAAGCAGTTTGGAATTAATCACGAATCAATGCCTCAATCACGATAAAGGTCACTTCAAAGGTCACAATAAAGGGGCAGCTGTTTCCCCCACCCAAATTCTAATAATGATATTCTATAAATATACAGAACATCCCCACACCCATACACTTTAATTTTGTGTGTGTGTGTGTGTGTGTGTGTGTGTGTATATAATCTGAGTGAACACCATCACCAATTAAAAGGTT
>JBCNYG010000020.1:10056100-10066968 GCA_039654305.1 Porochilus rendahli
TCCAGGGTGTACCCCGCCCTCGCCCAGAGTTGGCTGAGATGGGCGCCAGCCTCCCCGCGACCCTAATTAGGAATAAGTGGTTCGAAGAATGAATGAATGAATAAATGTTGTTGTTGTTGCTATTATTATTATTAACTTTTTTATTTTCTGTCTAAAAATTTCTTTGAATTTAGATTAAGGAAGTAAGTTAACTCTGGTAAGTTTGTGTGTCAGAAAGTTCTTTCTGTGTTGAAACTATTTCTGTGCTCCTCCCACATGTAGTGTTAAAACCAGAAACATCGAGACAGCATGACTTCGTCTGACAGCAGCTCCGTACCTGAACTGAAATCATGAGCTGTGGTTCAGATATCCAGCTCTTCGGCACAGCTTCAGGACCATGAGGTGTTGGGGAAGGTGTTGGGCATTTTGTTCAGAATTACATTTTTCTTCTGGATTTGGGATCTGGCGTGGTTTCCAGGCTGACAAACATGAAGAACATGAAGAACATGAAGAACCTCAGAAACGGTGCACCATACTGACTAGGAACTTTCACCTATTCCCATGGATTTTGTAGGTGGCCTGCTGCATAAATATGAGCAGAGAAAGTACGCATGGTACAGAAACATCAGTTCTCACACTAGCTGATTCATGGGCCTGTATATGACAAATAAACTTGAAGTTTGAAACGTAAAACATCTAGTACTTTCAGCTATGTGAAGCTGAGACTTTGTATTTATTTCATGTTTGCATTCTTCCGATTGCAGCTGTAAAAAAAAAAAAAAAAAAAAAAGGCAACTCATTTTATTCTCATTCCCTTTTACAGACCCGACCTCTATTACACTTCAGTTTCGGTAACTGAGTTCGATACCATGAGCTTAGTGAAATGCCATGAGTAGCTTCAGGTAATAATAAAACACAGTTTATTATAAGAGCTCTAAAGGAAAAGGTGCTTTGAGAGTGTTTAATAGTGTCCTGTAAATATCTCACATAATCACTGTCTATGGTGAGAAGTGAGACCCCACATCTTTCGGGCACCTTAAAGAACTCTTCATGGACCATTTTCTTCAGAGTGCACCAAGTCTCTGAGACATCTGACATGTTCTAGAACCTAAAAAGAAAATATTGATGGACAATTGCACAGGAGTTTTAGACTTGATTGTAACTTCCTTGGAAGCCACGCCCGCTGATGGCACATCTGCCTCACATCAAGAAGGTCCTGGGTTCAAGTCCTGGGCTTGGCGAGGTTATTTGGGACAGCCGGTTAGCCTAATGTGGATGTTTTTGGACTGTGAAGGAAACCAGAGTACCAGGAGGAACCCCATGCAAGCATAGAGCGGACCTCGGGACTTGCTGTGAGAAGGATGATTTTACCTCCTAAGTGGCTGGTGGTTACTATAATAAAAGCGTGTCATGCAGCTGCTTATATAAATGTTTAATGTCTGTAGATTATTTTTCCTTTCACGCTGGGGATTTTTATGCGTTTAGATTTGACTTTTGGCTGAACAAACACAGAACTGCTGAAAAAACGAGGCCATACAGAGTGATAATGCAACACAGGGGAAAAATGTTGGGAAATGATCATTGATATTCATGTATTCAAATGCATAAAAGGGTAAGCATGGTACATGGAGAGAGAGAGGGAGGGAGGGAGGGAGTGAGAGAGAGGGAGTGAGAGAAAGGCAAGAGCAAGAAAGATAGAGAGAGTTAAAAAGAAAGAGAGGGGGAGTGAAAAAGAGAATGAGGGGGAAGAGAGAGCAAGAGACGTACAGAAAGGGAGAGATTGGGCGAGAGAGAGAGAGAGAGAGGGAGGGAGGGAAGGAGGGATGGAGGGAGGGAAGATCCGATGCAAATTTGCGAGTGAACTTTTCCTTTGTCTTGTCAAGAAAAGAAAGATGATGACGAGGCTCTCCACAAGTAGTCGGATGTGTGCCAGGGAGAGCGGCTCTCCAGCCCTGAGCGTCAGTGTGTGTGTGTGTGTGTGTGTGTGTGTCTGTGTGTAAACTAATAACTCTCACCCAAACAAGGCTGTAGTGTTGAAGCGGCGCTGCTTACACCCAGGTTGCATCACACTGATCGATATACCTTTTTACGATTGCACCATAATGTCCACGGTAAAAGCAACAGAATGAAATGCAGCATGGAGAGTAATGGAATTTCAGTCACAGTCGCGTCAAATTCAAGCAGTTCCAACGCCACCTAGAGCACAGTGCTCAGTTCTGATTGCTCAGAAGCACTTTGATTTGTTGGCCATATCGAAATTGAATAGCGAGCTCCTGCTTCCAAGGTCCACTGTTAACTTGTTCAGTGGCAGAAGTACAAAATGATTAAAACTGACACGAGCGTAAAGCTGGAAAATGCTGACACCAGGATGTAGAGGCAGATGTGTGCGGCAGGTCTGCGTGAGACCAAATCCTTCAGTGAGCTGCGTGATATGTTGGGCCTCAACGAGATCAGCTTGGTCTTGAGGATGAAGACCGACGTGCTGGTTTGGTCGCGTCTTGAGAGAAGGATACAGCTGTCGAGGACTGCCGGGCGCTTCGGCTCTCAGAAGAGCATCCTATGGACTGAGACCGTTGGAGGCAGACCATTGAAAGTCATACCCGGACCACCGGACAAGTGACTTAAAACTGATGATTATGATGATGATGATGATAGGGTCAGGTGGCAAGGTGGTATAGTGGTTAGCATGTTCGCCTCACAGCAAGAAGGTCCTGGGTTTGAGTCCCGGGCTTAGCGAGGGTTGTTTCTGTGTGCTGTTCAGTTTCCAGCCCAGGAACTCTGACAAAGCAAGAAGGTCGTGGGGTTGAGTCCCGGGCTCAGGCATTTCTGTGTGGAATTTGCATGCTCTCCCTGTGCTTGCATGGGTTATCTTCAGCTACTCCTCTTTAAACATGCACAATAGGCTAACCGACTGTTCTGAATTGCCCCTAGGTGTGAATGTGGGTGTGAATGACTCCGTCTTCGCCCAGTGTTGGCTGAGATAGGCACCATCCTCCTTATGACTCTAGCAGGATTAAGCGGTTCGACAGATGAGTGCAAATGAGTGATGACACGGTTACCACAACTGTGTTAGCCATTTACCGCATTTGTTGCCCAGAAACCCAACTGAAGAGGCTAATTGTGGTAGCCATTAAAGTAAACTTACTCTCACTCACTCACTCAGTTTCCACCCATAGTCAGACGATATCCACATTAGGCTAATTGGCTGTTCCAAATTGCCCCTAAGTGCGGCTGGAAGTGATGAGTGACTTGTAATCTTCTGATCAGGAATGCTGTCCCACTCATCTGCTTTAATGTGCGAGCCGGAACATGCTGTTGTTTCAATACCGCACATGTACAGGCCATGGAGGAACTGTGGCATGTTGCATTTGCATTTGCATTTACGGCATTTGGAAGACACCCTTATCCAGAGCGACTTACATTTATCATTTCTTTATATACAAGTGAGCACACCAGGGTTAATAACCGTGCTTAAGGGCCCAACAATAGTATCTTAGTGATACTGGGGATTGAACCAATGATCTTCAGAGCACCAATCCAGAGCCTTAGCCACTGAGCCACCACTGCCCCAAGAGGAAGTGTGTATTTATACTGTAGGTAGATCTCTGAGACTTGGCAGAACACGTCGTGGTGACGAGAGCGGTTTGCTTGGTCACAATGGTGGCAAAGACAGCCAATTCAAACCAGCAGTGCCTTCATTTGAATACTTTCATCCTTTCACCAGGGGTCCACGTAGACGTCGTCCTTGCTGAGCCCAGGATTCAAATCCAGGACCTTCTTGCTGTGAGGCAAACCACTGCACAGTGTAACTAATAAAATAAAATACAACAGCACGACCACCTTACAGCAAGAAGGACCCGGGTTCGATTCCTGGGCTCAAGATACATTAGGCTCATTAGATGTTACCACTAGGCGTGGAGGTGTGAATGGTTGTGTGCGTGTTGCCCGGCGATGAACTGGTGAGCCTTCACCCAGTGTCGGCTGAGGTAGGCTCCAGCCTCCCCACGGCCCTATTTGTAGGATTAAGAGGTCCAGCAAATGAGTGAGTGATTCCATATTCCTATTTCTGAGGTAACACGGCAGAAGAAAAGGTTAAAGAATTATAGCAAGGGAAGTCCATAAAAGGAATCAGTGAGATGAACTGAAATGATAAACCCACCCACTTTTCTTCGTCAATTATAAACAATAAGAAAATGTCTAAACTTTACCCGGTTGGCACCTTCTTGGTTTTTTTTAAAGTCACCTATGCAGTGTAGTTAATTTACACACAGAAATTTTAGCACATTTAGTCATTTTTCTTTAGTGGAAATGATCACGATTAGTCAAACCAAGTGATTTAAAACCCCAAAGCGATGTCGGGGGGAAATTACTCACCAGCTCGAAAGGAATTTCCAGTATGAGTCTTCAGATCAAAATGTCTTCAAAACCATCAATTTCATACAAAGAATCTGGTGTATTCCTGGTAAAGTGAACAATTTGTGAACAGGTGGATGTTGCTGATAAGTCCCTGACACTGAACCTCAAGCCTGAGATTAGTATTATTATTTTATTGTAATAATTAGGTTTACTACACAAGAATTAAAAAATGCAGCACGGTGGTGCAGTGGTCAGCATGTCCGCCTCACAGCAGGAAGGTCCTGGGTTCGATTCCTGGGCTCGGTCGCTTCTATGTACAGTTTGCATGTTCTTCCCGTGTGTGCGGTCGTGCGTGGGTCTCTTCCGGGTACTCCGGTTTACTCCTACCAAAAGTCCAAAAACATGCACATTGTCTGTTCCAAATCACGCCTAGCTGTTAGCGTGAGTGTGAATGGTTGTATGTGTGTTGCTTTGCAATGGTCTGGTGAGCTGTTCAGGGTGTACCCCACCTTTGCCTAAAATTGGCTGAGATAGGCACCAGCCTCCTCACGACCCTAATTAGGAGGCACGGAAAATGACGAGAACATAAAAAGTAATCCAAATCAAGGTTTAGGGCGACACAAATGGCATCTGCCTCACAGCAAGATGGTCCTGGGTTTGAGTCCTGGCCTTGGCTTGAGTTTCCTCCCACCGCCCAAAGACATGCATATTAGGCTCATTTGCTGTACCACGTTGCCCCTAGATGCGAATGGGAGAAATCGGTTGTGTTTGTGTGTGTGATATACTAGCCAGCTGTTCACCACGCACCACGCCTTATCTCAGTGTCGGCTGAGATAGGCTCCAGCCTCCCTGTGACCCTTGCAGGTTCAAGAGGTTTGGCAAAGGAGTGAGTGAGTAAATCAAGACGTTTGAAGGACAGGTGAGCTCCGGATGCTTCAAGTAGAGCATAAGCACTGTGTAATGGTGTGTTTTTGGAACTCAGTGTTATATTTGGGGTTTTCTGGGGAATTTCCCCCCATTTTTCTCCCTAATTTTGACATATCCAATTCCCTTCCCTATCATGCCCCCTCCATGACACGCAATGCTGCCACCCGCCTTTTTACGAACTGCTACACATGCGTATTTGGGGGCGGCCTAACATACCCCGAGGGAAAGCCCCCTCATACGAATGAGCTCACAGACGCCCTTGATTGACTTGTGATCGCTGTGAGTGACAGGGAAGTGGGCGTATGCTATCCCTCTCTCCCGTGAGAGCTCGGCCAATTAGCTCCCATGGACTCCCGGTCACGGATGGCTGTGGCATCAATCCGGATTCGAACTTGCGGTCTCCGTTCTGATAGTCGCGCACCTTGTCGATGCGCCACTTGGGAGCCCCTCATTCAATGTTGTAAGATAAACTATGCAGACACAGGAGAAAAATAAAACAAAATTGGATTTTTATTATGTTTATGTTTTTGAGTTGACGCTGCAGTGGTCTGGCGTGCTGTTAAGGGTATACCCTGCTTTCGCCCAGAGTTGGCTGAGATGGGCGCCAGCCTGCCCGTAACCCAAATTAGGATTGAGCAGATTAGAAAATGAATGAATGTTTTTGATTTCCAAGCATGATAAAGACGATTACGCTTGCTCCAAGTGACTGTGGCAAACCCTGAGTGCCCATCGTTTGATTCAGGGACCGCTCAGGTTGCACGGCGCCCATGTAGTACATGTTAATTAGGGTTAGTGATAAGGTAGGAGGAGACAGTAAGATTTACATTTGCCCATTTTTTCTGCATCCAACACATCAACTTCCACAACCGACTGCTGACTTCCTGAGTAATACAGCCAACTCCTTAACAGGTAGCAATCTAACAAGCATATAATTAATGTAATTCAGTGGTTTTAATGTTATGGCTGCTATAATACTCTACATTATACAACAGTTAGTTCTGGTCCAATAATTTGAGCAGCATTTCAAACAGCGCGATATTTCCTATAATGGCACTGGGATGTTCCACTGTGCATACCACTCCAATCGTCCATGCTCACCACATAAAATTCCACTTCCTTGTTTGAAATGGTTACAGCTGGAGATTTATAGCCAGCTGATGTGCTATAAATGACTGCGGCTTCTTTGGGTTCTAGACCTCGTAGCAAAGTGAAAAAATTAACAGAACACTTGGGCATATTGTGCATGAAATGTCACTTACTCTATGCTGAATAAAAGGCAGTAGAACCACCCCCCCCCCCCCACCCACCCCTGCTTTGGCCTTGATGACGCCACAAAATCACCATCTATTGTCCCAACAAACTTAAGCAACATCACAACATTTATTCCATCTAGAGTTGGCCTCATTTTTTCTTTTTTTGAACTGATGTTAGGGAAAAACTGAACCACTCCAAAAAGTCTTCTCCAGCACATCCCAAAGATTATCAATAGGGTTGTATCTGTGCCATTTCAGGTCATTTACATTTTCAGCTTTTGGCGGACGTTCTTACCCACAGCATTGTTCATACAACTCAGCAACTGAGGGTTAGCGCCTTTCATATCAGTCGCACATTGCCTTAACCACTAAGCCATCACTGCCATATAGGTCGCCATCTACGTGGCATTTTCTTGCCACATAATGTTGCTGAGCCTCGCCCTGCCCAGCAATGATGCCATGGAGATTATGCTCTGTAATCAAGGTTAAAGACGATCCAACAAAATATTAGGGTGCGAGACTGTTTTTCTTCGGCCAGACAGTGTATTTTACAGACCAAGCCTTCAGTATAACATCTCGTCAAAAAACAAAAACAAAACAAAAAACACACACAAAGAGTGAACTGACCACACAGAACACAAAAACCTCTTCTCTGAAGGGAAGGACGAGGATGACATCATGCTTCCTTAAAAAGGATTCGGTACATAAAGGAGATGGCGTAACGTAAGCGTATGTAACGTAAATGTGATGAGTATTATTTCGCTTAAAAAAAAGAAGTGACAACAAAAACCCCATCAGTCTAGTGTGAAACACACACACACACACACACACACACACACAGGATTTTCCCGTGAAAGGCCAATGCATTCTGCCCATCTATTCTTAAAGCTGGTACGTATTAGACAGGCGTCAAGGGTTGCCGTTTGCCCACAGGGTGATTCATATATCATATCCAAACACAAGATCTGGTGTTTAGTGGAGGAAGTGAGGATCAGGTTGAAACAATTGGAAATCCAGGATTGAAGGATCAACTTACACAGTAATGGCAATAAAACAACAATTCTGATTAAAATCTATACAATGTAAACAACTAAATAATTCAGGTTGTTCTGAGTTTTTCCCCTCCTCATTAAAAATCTACACACCACAAGACCTGGTCAATATTACCTGATTGACACCAAGCCAGAGTGTCAGTTTCAGCATGGCGCAAGACTCTATCGCCCTCCAGTGGTGACAGTAAACCTTACACAACCAGGCAGGCTTTGCCAAGGTTCTGAAATATGTTTAGACTTTTTAATTAAACCATCAATTTTCCTCAACATTCTAGATTGTTGCATGGCCTTCATCTTTATAACGGAACATGACCCCGTCATTATTTTCATGTCGACAATACAATGGATTTAATACAGATTACTTTTCCTGGGATGGCACGGTGGCGTAGAGGTTAGCATGTCCGCGTAAGAGTAAGAAGATCCCGGGTTCGGGTGTTTCTGCGTGGAGTTCGCATGTTCTTTTTGTGCGGGTTTCCTCCACATACTAAGGTTTCCTCCCACACGCCAAAGACACGCAAAGTAGGCTAATTGGCTGTTTCAAATTGACACTAGTTATGAGGTGAATGATGCGAATGGTAGTGTTTTGGCCTGCGATGGTCTGGGGAAATGTTCAGGGTGTTAGGCCAGTGTGCAATAAGTTATTCTCCAGCTTCCCTGCGACACCAAGTATCTAAGTATTGAGAAGTAATAACTTCTCAACCATCGCTGAAATTTTCACACCGCCCCCAAAGTCATGCTAAATAAGTAAACATTTCTACTATTTAGCCTCAGACTTGCTTAAAAATTTCACTGGACTCAATTCCGCTGATACACTTGACCAATGCAGCTTCTTCCCAAAGTTTAAAGAACACATTTGTGCAGAATGTCTTCGTCTGCCTTTCGGTACTTCTTAGCCGTACAGACAGGGAGCCGGGTCAGGGTTGATTGACGGATGACCGGAGCCAAATGCAGACGCATCTTAGTAAAAAACCTGCTCGGAATTCCAACCAACATAAAATCGGTGCGATGGTTAAAAAGTTCAGAATGACAACGACTCCATAAATGCTTTATATTTCCTAATTTGGGTAACATCGGTAATGAGATCTCGCAGAGCTTGAAAGGACCTGCCAGGAAGAAAGGGACAAACTGCCCGAGTTCAGGTGTGCGAAGACAAATGTCTGTTACAAATCAAAAATGGAATTGAATATTCAATAACAGTCAGCCAGAGATTTTAATTAGTAGCTAGGTGAAAATATTTTCTTGAACAACCAAAGTAGATATGATGAGAGGAATTCGCACAGGTATTCATGCGAGACAGAGACAGTAAAATGTTGCGCAATGTCCACCTGTCCTTTTTATTTCAAGATTCAACATTCCTGTGCAATACCGCTTCCCATAGCTTAAGAAATCAGACGTCTTATGTACAGCGCGTAGTTCAGACACTCATCACACCAATGGAACTCCAGGAAGAAACTAAACAAACAAACAAACAAACAAAAAAACAGGTGCAAGGGAAAAAAAAAGAAAGAAAGATTGTGATTCTTTTTTTTTTGTGATCAGAAATTGCCTAAGGTGTCGCCCAAAACAAGGTGACTGTGCAAAAAAAAAACAAAAAAAATTCTGCTTTCACTACTGACGACCAAGTGAAACGGAATCACGAGCGATGGATGGACATGACGGTCAGTGATTTCTGCAGCATACCGACAACAACCAGATTTAAAAACAAAAACAGATTATAATAATAAATCTGGCTCATGTTAGCTTCCTGATTCCATTTCATTGCATAAATGAAAAAGAAGAGAAAAACTAACCACGTACACCAACTGGTTATACTGGTAATTTCATGTAACGAGTCTGCCTTATTAAAACAAAAGAAAATGCAAGCGAATAAACCTCTAAGGCAACATGTGAACTAAGAAAACTACAAAAAAAAAAAAAAAACCCCGAAAGGAAAAAGAAAACGGATCAGGCAGGAGCGAACCTGCGTGAATCTACAGCTTCCACCCCATCGACACCTGTGTGCAAGTCACTTGATTTGGATGATAAATAATAATAACAATAATAAAAAAAGAACACTGTAATCCTTATTAGCTGGCTTGGTATCACAATAACATAACCTACACTGCTGAGCCGGGTTAATCTGCCTTTACAGCAAAAGAAACTGCAAAAGAAAAAATAATAATATTGTTTAAAATATTGCATTATCTTGTTTCTTCCCCCCTCGCTGTGAGGCTCCCTTATTTCATCACAGGCGCTGGGTTCAAGGTACATCGTGCAAGGCGAATCCGCGAAATACATCCCCCTTTAAACGTTAAAACGCCTTTAGCAAGAAATATCATAAAAGATATGCTTTTTGCATATGGTTAAAAATGAAATTAAGATATGAACTAAGAATATATATATATATATATATATACACACACCTAAAGAAAATAAAATCAGTTTCAAAATCAATTTAAAATTGCTTTGTGTTCACATTCCAAGGATCACAAGACAGCCAGCAAAGCCGGCGGCACCTGATCCTCCAAGGGAATTGTGGGATTGGTGAGGAAGGGCAAAATCATGAGGTTTACACGGGCGTGGTCTTTCGCTAAGGCCTCGAATCTGCACTTCACTATTAAAAAAAAAAAAAAGAAGTTAAACTTTGGCTCATTAGGACCAATGGGGCATTCATTAGTGTGTATACAAATGCACTGCTGCTCTTTTTTTTTTCAAATAATAATAGAGAACTTCTAGCTGGCATTTTAAATGCACTGGATCCTGGCATGGTGGCAGCATGCTTACTCGTGCACAGTCTTAGCCAAGCTGATGCGTGGCGTCGAAATACAGGCTGCTACAGGAGCTCATGATTAACTGGGGCTGAAAAATACGGCAAAAACAAAACAAAATCAACCAAAAAAAACCAAACAAAAAAACAAAAACAAAAAAAACCCCCCCATTAAAACAACCCTAAAATGAAACATGGGGTACATGAGCCAGTCTGGTCAGTGTGGGCTATTTTGTTCTGAAAGGGCATCACGACGTGCCCTGTCTTTTCTGTTGCTGTGAGCGGATGAGCTCCAGCTGTTTCTTGCACTGCTGGAAGTAGGTAGACAAGCTCTTGTTCTCTTCTAGAAGCTTCTTTTGCTCCTGGACCAGACGAGATGTGTTCTGCTGGTCCTTCTCGTCCTGATCGAGCTCAGCTATTAGCTCGTTCCTACACACACACACACACACACACACACACACAGACAGACAGACAGACAGACAGACACAGACAGAGAAAAAGTGAATTGGTGGAAACACTGTCTATTGCTTTTAGACCCCAATTGTTCGACATGGC
>JBCNYG010000020.1:10073049-10086464 GCA_039654305.1 Porochilus rendahli
GGCGGGGGTGCCCTCGCGATCGCTGGGGACATTTAAATTTTTCGAACAGGCGCGCTCTCTTCTTATATTTGGTAGGGCTCATATATATATATATATAGATATATAGATATAGATATATATATAAAGTTCCTTCCTCGTGTAGATGTTATCTCTCTCGGAGTGATATAGACTGGACACGCCTTCTCTGTAAGCACATTTGTTTCCTCCTAAATGACATCATATGAGCTGTGAGAGTGAGCTGAACATCGTATACGCATGAAGTATGCAAAGAGAACAGATCTGAATGTTTTTTAACCACGACAATCCACACCATGTAATCCCTCCATTGACATGGCTGTAAAACAGATTAGAATATCTTAGGCTTCCCATATGACGGGGAAGGAAACAAAGGAAAAAAGGAGAAACTGGAGATCAGCAATGAGGGGCTGGAAAGTAAAATGCAGGAGGACACAATGATTACAGCCATATAGGGAGAGAAAAGAAAGACAGGTCAGACAGAGAACCGGTGGGTGCGACTCCAGGACTGAACCCATAAATCCATTAATCTGATAGAAATGTCATCAATAAATTAATCAGGAAATTTGCTGATCAGTCCTTATCTGTGTGTGTGTGTGTGTTTATTTCTACATCCTGGAGTCACAGCCATGGTTATTTACACATCCACACTGCTCTGATCGGGCCAGACCTCAGCAGCAGTGACAAGCCCGGGGAGCAGGACGACACGGCACGGCACTGATACCTGTGACGACGATCTCTGGAATGTCCAAAATGGTTCCGTGAGACGCTGTTTTGCGGTGGCCTCGTTTATACTGCGGCCGTGCTGCAAAAACACATACATATAGAGCTGCGTACACCGACATGCAGACTGTACTCACACACCTATGTTAGCAAGCTGATGGACAAGTCGTCATGGCGTGTTGTTAGACATTATATGCAGTGCGCATACATTCGGAAACATGCAGACATGCAGGACATGCGACAAACACAGCCGTGCAGGGCTGGAAGAGAGTCGGGGAGAGAGAGAGAGAGCGGTGGGAGTGCTGAGTTTGCAGAGAGTTCACGCCCTGGTCCTGACCGTTGTGGGCGTGTGAAGCGAGCCTTCGCTGACAGTTAGGTTGATGAGGGTCATAAATAATCCCGCCTACAATCTTGCCCTTTTCCCTTAAACTCGCAGGGGCAGCTGTTGAACTTCATCGATAGATATTTATAATGCACTGCTCATCACTAGCCACTTTATTTTCATCCGTAGATCTACAGTCCATCACAGCGCATACATACTCACACTCAGGTGTGAGGAAAGCAGAGGATCCTGATAGTTTTGCTACAGATATTGATATCTAGAGGCACAGTTCACACTTAAATTGAGTGATTTCTTACACCCTGAAGCGCTCACTAGGCCATTGCAGAGGCAACACAGACACACACACACACAACCAGGGGTGACTTGGAACAGCCAGTTAGCCTATTGTGCATGTTTTTGAGTGTGGGATGAAACCAAAATACCCGGAGGAAACCCATGTGCAAAGAATGGGGAGAACTGCTGCACCATGACGCCAAGATTCACGGTCATTCATTTCTGAGACTTGAACCTAACAGTCAAACAGACACACACCCCTCCCTCGTGCACCTTTACCAGCGCCGCCTTATAAAAATCGTGGACACTCATCATCCCCGTGGCGATGACATAAATAATGACGTTACACACTACTTTGTCCCAGCCAATAAAAAACAAGGTGCACTTGTTGCCATGTGTGAGCAACAATGTTCTTGGTCGCTGGTTGGCTGGAAAAGTGTTGCGTGGCTCGCCCTGAGCTTTTGTCTGTTTCTTGTCTAGAGGCAGTGGCGTACATAAAGAATGCCAAATATTTTACAGCACGCATACAAAAGGGACAGCTAGGAGACGGTAAAGAGATATTCGCTAAACTTCACAAAACAGCATAGTAGGTGAAGATCGATGACTGTGACTTTAGCGTAAATATAAAACTCGATATAAACGGCGATGATACGCCTTTCTCATACTGACATCGATGGAATTCAACAGCTGATTTGAGGAAACAGAAGCGGGTGGACAGAGACAGTCAACGCCAGCATCAAATGAACTAAAGGGTTAGGGGTGAGGGTTAAAAATGAAAAATATTTAATAAAAATGGACATTTCAAATCCAGTCTCAAATCCAGTGATTGTCTTTCGGAATGCTAGGAAACGACATTAAGCAGAAATTGTATTTCTTTTTTGAAGATTCTGTAGTGCAGAGCTTTGATTTAGCTGGAAAGGAAATGTTAAACCTGTGAATCCCTAAAAACACTGGGGTTCATATAAAACATGTGAATAACCCTGAGTGTGTGTGTTACCTGTAGAGAAGGGCATCTTGTCATCTTGTCTCAGCTCTGAGAGGTCGGCGCTCATTCGTTTATGGTCGGACGGCGCCAGGCAGTGCGTCCTTCCTGGCACGGACAGGCTCTCAACGCTGCCCCCTCTTGACAGAGGATGTCCAGGCCTCAGTGGATCAGGCTACAGAGTAAGGGACCATCAATACACCTTACACGACAGGCACTTCTTAGTACCATACAGACAAGGTTATTAAATCCTGCCTTGGGTTTAAACGGTGCGAACTTCTCTATGGTCTTGATGGTGTCGTTGGTGCCCGCCGGCGTGCCGTGATCCATGCTGCCGTCGTTCTTGTTGCTCATGCTGGGGAAGGAGCCTGAGGTACAAAACAAGGACAAGATCACACTCCACAAACACAAACACTACACTGATGCTTCAGCTAGATGAGAATAGGAGCTTCGGGGCGGGGCAAAAGGTTTTGTCTATTGGGTGTGGGGCGTGTTATATTAATATCTTGATAAAAAAACATTTTAGGTGCAGTAAGTGCACGTTTTAACATGAGCTGACATGCAAGACCAGCGATAGCTTCAGTCCCCATATACCGTCTACATACCGGGAGCAACACACGTAATAACCCACACAGTACACACACAACCGCTAGGTTTAATACCTTCCTTTTGCATCAAAAGATTCTATTCAGAGTCGAGCTAAATGATGAGGACAAAAGAAAGGAAATAGGCGTCGTCAGATACAGGCCTATTAGTTAGCATAGACTGCCTACTTGCATAGCTACAGCCCAAAACTTACAATTACTAAAAAAATATATAAAATCCATTTACAGCAACATCCTGGTAGGTTTTTTCCCCGACTGCTATAATTTTGTGTCTTAAGAACAAGAAAAACACATCATATCGACATGGATTACTCAGTAAACAAGTCCAAAGAAAATGCATCATGCCCTCTAAACAGTCTTTCCATTAGAGCGAACGGCCTGCATGCACACACAAGCATGCACACACACAGAAAGGGAAAGAGAGAGAGACAGAAAGACACAGCCAGTTAGGAGAGATAAACAGAGACATTGAGAGAAAGAGAGAGAAAGAAAGAGAAAGATGGAGGCAGTTCAGCAAATGAAGATATAGACATAGACTTTTAAAAAAATATATAAATATATCCAGCATGTTGGAAAAAAAAACTACACCATTTGCTTATTAGAAATCTTTCACCGGAGCTCTAGCACATCGTGCACCATCACGCATGTGACGGTGAAAATAAACACAAATCTGGATACCTGAGCACTGAAAACTTCTTGAAACTTTGTGCTCCTTAGTGTACTGATGATCTGCCAGTACAGACATGATGTCATCACTGAGATATTACATTTAATGGCTGATTTAATTTCCCGGTAATGTGTATTACGCGATGGGAATCTCTAAACTGATCTTATGATCTGATTTTAATTGTAGGTGCCACAATGGGATTCTCAAATGCCCCCTTAATGCATTCTGACGCATTGAGAAGTTTACTCTTTACAACCTACTGGGGGATTTAGTTTGATCACTTACTTGTTTTAAATCAAATTTTACTTGTTTATTGTAGCTATTTATACCTGTGCTGGTGGCAGAGTTACTCTGGCCTTCATCCGGATATTGATATGGGTACTGAAGAGGCTCGTCTGACCCCGGAAAATACTGTGTAGAGAGATATAGAGAGACGGAGGTGTGAAAGCGATCTAGGTGCTTAATAAAGACAGGAAGTGACAGTGCAGCATCTCAGGCTGCTCTCTGATGTAACAGAAGCTGTACGCTGCAGGTACCTTCATCAGGTGGGTCATGATTTTGACGATCTCCTCCATGGAAGGCCGCTGTGTGGGATCTTTGGACCAGCAGCGTGTCATCAGACTCTCTATGGGCTTGGGCAGGTTCTTAATGAGAGGAGGGCGGGTTCCTGAGCAAACCAAGTATTCAGACAAGCAATCAGTCCATCGATCAAATCAATTGCCTGCGGTTTGATTAAAGGATGCATACAGCGTGTACAATAACCCATCTATATAAAGCTGTGTTTTAATAGGTACACTAAAGATACACATAAAAATAGGCACTGTTTTCCGTTTGCGATTGACGTAAAACTGAACGATGACATAATTACAGGAATAATTAGGTCATGAGATTAAACTAACAGTCGTCCAGATAATCATCGCTAACATAAAACGAGCCCCCGAGTGACGCATCAACAAGGTGGGTGGATGGCGCTTTCCCTCCGAGTGTGTTAGGCCGAGCAGCAGTTCAAAAAGAGGAGGGTGGTAGCATTGCATGTAGCTGACGGGGCATGTGCATGCTTGCGCCTGTCTCTGGTTGGTGGCGGTCGTGTGATAGGGACAATACTTGATAGATGGGAATTGGATGACGAAATTTAGGGAAGGAAATTAAATAACATATACATATATATATACACACATACATACATATATACATATACATACATACATACATATACATACACATACACACACACACACATACATACATATATATATATATATATATATATATAAGGAAACTCTTAAAATGTCCACTCGATGTTTGTAGGTGGCACTTACCACGGTGAACGGCCCACATGATCCGGAAGGCTGGGCCTCCTATCTCATCGAAAGGCTTCCTGCGGGTGATGACCTCCCATAGAATAATGCCCCAACTGAACACGTCACACTTCTCACTGTAGTTACTGCCTAGAAAGTGAACACACACACACAAACAGAATCAACAAAACAGACTTACAGACAGACGCAACACCCAAACACAAACACGGGATTATGCATCATCCTGACAAATGAAACCTCGTTTCACTGCGCGCAGCTGAAATAATCCTCAGCACCTTAACGCCGTGTCTGCCCCCACCCTGTCTTCTGAGCAGGAGGTAATTTCCTCTGTGGTACCTCTGAGAGGCTTGATTACCCCTCTTATTATGCTTCAATTACATCGCTCATCGCACATACGTGTTTCTTTTTTTCTTTGCACGCGCGTCTCGCTGAGGTCTTCTGCTAATTCGTTTATCAGTAAAGCAAATGAGCAGTGTTAGCTTCACTCCTCTAATGAGCACAGCTCTAATAGCATGGGAGGGCTGTTCCAATATTAATAAACAAGATAACGACCTACTAGCAGGCCTGGTGCCGGGGTTGTTTTTTTATTTCCTTTCATATCCTAAACGGATATCAAGTGCATCAGCTTATTTCGAATGCTGAAGGTAACGAATGCGTCCGTTGATCTCCGAGGCCGCAATCCTCCTAACTGCACTTCAGGCAAATGTTCTTCATTATATGTGTAATAACATAATAACGTTCAGGAAGGTAGGCCAAAGGAAATGAAACTATAAAAAAAAATTATAAAAAACACACATGCAACACGACATGAAACGTATTATGACGAAACTGTTTCATTAAACGCTGCATATTAAAGGTGCTCGAAGTAAATACGTTTGAGTTTGGAGCAGCCGCTGTGCTTCTTTGTAATAACTTGGAACTAAATGAGGGAAGGAAGAACATGCAAGATGCTTTTGGAAGAAAATAAATCATTGTCATTACCCAAAAGCTTATTTATTATTATTATTGCTATTTACAAGAATAAATAGTTGCAAACAGGCAGAAAGTGTCCAGCACAGCAAAAAGTTCCTTGGTTCGAATCCCAGCCGTTTCTGTGAGGAGTTTGCATGTCTTGTGCTTGCGTGGGTTTCCGCCGGGTACTCCGGTTTCCTCCCACAGTCCAAGGACCTGTACATTAGGCTACCATGTAACCGAGCGTGCGAATGGTTTTGTGTGTGTGTTGGCCTTGTGATGGTCTGGAGATCTGTTTGACCTAGCTTTTCCGTCCCTTAGCCGGACATCCCTCCCCCTCCAACTTGCCTTCGAACACCTCGGGAGCCATCCAGGCTGCGCTGCCTTTGTTATTGGTCATGTGCGTCTGGATGTCACACGCCGTCCCGAAGTCACAGATCTTGAGAACGGTGCCTCCGGCAACCAGCAGCAGACTGCGGATAGGGTGCAGAGAAACCAAACGAGCACGAGGTCACACAATCATAAGTCTACGATCACGAAATACAGAACAGTGCACTGTATTAATAAAGACACTCTGAGTAAAGCAGTGGCCGTGATGCAGCAGTGAACACAGTGGTGGTCAGTGATGGCAAATGCTCATAATATACATTCAAAACCAAATTATAACATTAAACATGCAGGAAGGTCATATTGAGCTTGACGTCTAATATGTCAAGTGTGGTGGATGTGTTGACTCTGTATGAAGGAGAAGCAGCTGCCTGGTCAATGTGTTTCCAATCACAGCCTGTAAATAACCAGCTGGACTGGAGCACGTGCAGAAAACCCACACACGAATGGGGCAAACAACACAGACATGCCCTCGATGAGCCCGGGACTGGAATCCGGGACCTTCTTGTTACGAAGCGGATGTGCTAACCACTACACCACCGTGATGCCCCATCCGAAATCCGGTACCGCTTAAACTGAATATATAGTTCAATAATAATAATACTTATTCTCCATCAGTCTTCAGGACCTGATGACGGCTGTAGGTCGTATTTATGCAGAGATCACCCGAGGTTTTCAAGTGTGCACAAACTTTCAAGCACCACTTCCCAATCCCAATGTTAAAATCTAGAAGACTTTTAGGAGCTTACTTGGGGGGTTTAAGGTCCCTGTGAATAAGCGCCTTTGGTTTCATGCCGTGGAGATACGAGACGCCCTGAGCACACTGCATACACCAGCTCATGGCATGGGACGCCGTGTAGTGAGGGAGGGGCTCTGCGCCGTGCAACACTGCAGGAGAGGGCGGAGAAGAAAAAAAAAGAAAGAAAAAAAAAGGATGTAACATTTAAACACCCAACAAACAATGCAAAAAAGCGACATAGGAACACACATCATGCAATCCTCTAGTACAAGTATCGTTACTTTCAAAAATTCAGAAAATTAATAAAACACTCACCATTGTACAGAGAGCCGCCTTCTGCATATTCCATCACCAGACATACCTACAGACAGAGACACACGTTCCCAATTAGAAACCGCCAGTTAGCCTAATGTGCATTTCTTTGGAATGTTAGAGGAAACCGAAGTACTCAGAATCACCCAGATCATATAAGGCAGGCAGAGGCAAAAACAGTATACCGATATTAAACTAACAAATACGATACAATCTAGTCAACTTCTGAATAAAATAAAACTAGGCACAAATACAATTTATACCCAATTCTGTTTGCATACGTGTTAAAACAAGCGTCCGCTCATACTTATATTTTTTAAAAATCCATATATTCATACACAAATTAGTTTTGTGTCATGTGGCTTTTCGCTACATTTTGCATTATAATGTCACTTTGCCACGTGTACAGGCATTTTATATTGTCTACACAAAAAAGGTTCATGAAACAGTGACATTAAATAGACAAGGACAAACTATGCATGCAAACTTTTAAGTTTGGGATTCATTTCCTTTTAAAATTGCCATTCAGCAGGAATCAGGTGGAACCGCAACATGACCTGTCGGGCCATGGCTGGGTTCAGATATCGCCTCCAAGTGTGTATAGACAATGACAGCCACTATTTTGGGGACGTTTTCTTTTTAAACATGACGCATTAAAAACTATTGAATTAAGTTTTATGAGTGAATATTATTGTTAACATTTTTTCCCCTTTACCTTTGTAACTGAAATATATGGAAGGTCATCATGTACTAGTCAATATTACACCATGCTTTCATATGCTATATTAGACCACACCATGCTTTCCTATAGTATATTACACCAGATCATGCTGTGTAACACTATAATACACTATACCATATTATATTTTATTACACAACCTTATTTCACAAATCCATACTACGCTTTTCTATCCTACACCCTACTGCGCTTTATGATACGATATAACATCATACTATGGTTTACTACACTGCTCCACATTACAGATCTAAAACAGAGAACTTAAATTAACAAAACTTTACAGAAACGAATTGGTCTTGTGAGAATCTTTCGGCCGAAGCGCGAATAAATACTTACAGGGTTTTGACAGGAGCCGTACAACTTCACAATGTTGGGATGATTCACGCGAGACAACTGACGAAGCTGGAGAAAAGAAAAAAGAAGAAAAGAAGAAGGAAGAATGAGAAGCAAAAAAAACTCCAGAAGCAGTCTGAACAAACGATTCGTTAGACTCCTCAGCGAGCTCATGTTCTGGTGGTCTGGGAAATGAAGGAACTACAACAAAAAGTGAAACGTTCACGCATTTTACTCGACTGAATAATGTTCAAATCCCTCGCAAGGGAACGTGTTCCGTTATTCACTTTCAGATCACATAAAAACAAAAGTTACGATTATTTATTTAAATTACCCACAATGCTGTTTGACAGCCTGCTGTGAAAATTAAGTAAATCCATGCTTTGTCAGATTAAAAGGAGTAATGCTGCACTGCTTTAATCTTTAAGACTCATCTATAAGCTTGGCTCTAACGACTCAGAAGCTTCTACGTTCATGCCAATGTTGATGTCAATATCAACACCATCGCCATCTCGGACTAGACTGAGACTGGGATTCGACTCCAGCACTTGCACCAATGACTTCAAGAATTTACCACCAGATTCGATACATGTTTAAATACAGTATATTAAATATATTTAACAATGCCGTTTTTCCTTTACGGGACTTTAAGGCCATAATTTTGGAGCAGCGATCTAAAGAGAGACATCAGGATAAATCCAGGATTACGTGAAGAAAGCTGGAAGGAAGCGCATTATCCTGATTAGATCGTACCTCGACCACAAACGCATTCCTTTCTGATTCACTCTCGATGGTCTTGATGGCCACATCTTTGCCTTTCCATTTCGCCTTGCACACAACTCCAAAAGCTCCTCTGCCCACTACCTGGAAAAAACAAAAACAAAAACAAACAAAAAAAAAAACAATGTCATGATTAGAAATAATTCAGCACTGAACATCCGAAACATGAAAATAGTGAAATTCTGTACCATTACAAATAAATTTGGTCCTCCAGCATGAAATGTTTGGTAAAGGAAATAAAAATGCCAACAAATCACTCTCACTGCAAACCAGCTGCCAGGACCTTTAACTAAAGAATATAAGGTCAAACTTCCAACTTCCTGCTCTGCCCACCTGGGTGTAGTTTAACCAGAAGACTTTCAGGTTGTACAATACTGTATGGAGTCTTACAGTTATAGGAGGAGCTAGATTAAATTCAGCACTGCCTCCTGGACCTTTTGGTTCTGCAGCAACATTTTTAAGGGCTATCATGCTTTTTTTGGGGGTGCATTACCACATCACAGCATGCTGGGCCTTCTGATTAGCTGACTTTCCCACCACTGGCCTCCCATGCACAGAGGTATCTCCACCCATTCCAGCCTACTTCCCAGCACACAGAGTGTGGAGCTTTTAAACAACCAATCAGAGCAGAGTAGACAGACAGATCAGAAAGACCATAAACAGGAGGAGGAAGCCAAACAGTTCGTCCAGCACAAAAACAGAGATTCAGGGGGAGGTGGGAAAGCAGCTTTCTGAAGGACTGTAGAGGTTTTTGGATTATGAATCATACCTTGGAGCCCAAAGTGAAAAAAGTTGTGATATCTAACCCTTAAGTAAGATTAGGCCTTTAATTGTTAGATTAGATTAATACAAATTTTACTAATATTTTACCCCTAGTACTCACTCCAACCCTATTCCTATCCGTGTTAATGCCCCGCCCCCTCAGATCTACAGTGGTATATTGAGTGTCTGTAAAAATGACTGAGGAGTCATATCCAAAAGCAGACAAAAAAAACAAATTAGGTTTAGGGTATACATGGGGGATAAATTATTGAATAAAGTTATGGTAACATGACCCTCCATTATCAGAGGTCCTTCCAGAAAAGAACAGGTAGCGTTACCACCACGAATATATTAATAAGGGTCATCAGGAGATGATATCCCCCAGCCTCCACATGCCAGAAAATATGAATCGTGGCACAACTTCCCTGCCGTGTAGAAGTTGCTGCCGAGTGTGCTGACAAAACCTCAAACATTTCCCAAATTCTGGCCTGGAATTGAAATGATTATGGCTGGATGGTTGGATAACATACTGAAGATTATATCCTAATGAATATATGCTGTGGGGAAATAAAGTGTCCTTATAATGCAGCACAAACCACTTAATAAATATTAGGCCTGTTATGAACATTCCTGTATTTTCATCACACCACTATAAAATATCACTACGTACTAGTGTCCCAATGATCTCTGCCCCGGAGGCCATGATATTAAACATTGCCATCTTTTGTACTCATCTTGAAATCGTATGACTTCTTTTGTTCGTTAACACTATCTCTTGGACCTGTCCACTTCTACAGATTGGTGTTGCACTGCCAAGTTATCATGCACTCACAAGTTCGTTCCTCTGGTCACGCAGTCTTGTTATTGTTAATATACAGAAAACAGACACAGAACCGAAACAAGAGGCAAAACAAGTGGATGCCAGATACTGGTTCGGTGAGCTGAGGTGGTTTCACCAGGAAACCTTTGTATTCAGCAAGTGTGAACTGACAACGAAGATGTTTACCTTTAATAGACTTGTGCTGTCGTCACGGCTTAAACCTTTGCATTTGATGGTGTTTAACATAACTATATCTTCCACATTATTCGTACAAGAAAGGAATAAAAACAAAACTAATGCCCTGATGCAACGTTATTGAAATTATACGTGGAATTTGAAACTTTGTGGGGAAAGTGCAAAAATTAACAGTGCGTAGTTAAATAGAGGTGAGTGGCCATTTTAGCTCAGATTTTATACATAAAGCTCTGCGTTTAACCCCCCACAGTGAGCACGCACACACATTCGGATCATTGAGCGGCCACCTTACGGCACCCGGAGAGAACTTGGGGGTGCCTTGCTCAGGACCACTTCAGCCATTAAGGTGGAAGAAGGGAAAGTGCTGCTCTTTTCCCCTACCGCCACACACTTTTCCCGACAGTTTGGGAACTGAACCAATGACCATTTGGTCCCAAATGCACTTCTCTTTTGGCGTTTTTTTTGGTTAAAATCCAGAAACTCTCTGAGTTATGATCTGTGGTTGATTGTGGCACATGCAATAAATTTCTTGCAACTATAACTAAACAAACAAACAAACAAACAAACAAACAAACAAACCCACCCTGGGGGGCGGGGATGGGGGGGGGGGACATGTACGCCATAGAGAGCATCTCATTGGACAAGCACCAGCTTAGTACAGTTCTGGGTCATAAAAAAAGATGTTAACGTTTTTCCTTTAAAATTAAAACTAGTTGTTGATCATCATCATCTTCGGTACCCCAATATCCAATCAGACTGGTGTCCTTAACCCTAAGAAACATGTCCAGAACACTATTTCCGACACTGTTGACACTTCAGATCACCAATACACAACGAAGCCGGCTCAGTAATAAAGCTGTCTATTCACTAAAGTGTCACCGTCGTGTGTTACCAAAACATATCTTACCTCCTCTACGTCGATGTCTGCATACTCAATCTCCTCGAAAGGATATCCAGGAGGCGTCTCGAGCATTTCTGCAGTCGGGACAGACATTGCTAGCCTGCTAGCTAGCTAACACCAAGCATTAAAAACACGACGCGTGAAAATACAAGCTTTACTAAAAGCTAGGAACATTCAGTAGGTGGTGAAGAGGACGTCTGCTGTGTGAAAACTAAACGTCTGACTGGCTTCTGCCAGGCCGTGCATATCTGTCTCACACACACTCTCTTTCTCTCACTCTCTTTCACACCGAGTAATATTTGCAGCAACTTTGTGAAAGTTAGCAAGCTAACAAGCTAGGCTAACGCACGAGCTCTTCAGGGAAAAGTGCCGAGGACGTGACAGGACATGGGTTGATGTTACCTGTCCAAAATAACGGGTTTTTGGAAGGCAACCGGTGAAGAATTTCCGCTGGAATCATCAACTCGAAGTATAATGTCAGCAACACTGCGTGCTGGAGCGTTAGCTAGTTAGCTAGGCCGCTTAGCTTAGCTTATCTTAGCTTAGCTCGGCTGTACTGCGAATGGACGCAGTCTCCCCGACACTCATTGGCTTTTCCTTCTTTTTAAACATGTGCTGAACGTCCTTCCACCCATTCCACACGAACTTTAACTCGTCTCCTCCATGGTGACTTTTTTGTTGCGCTCCCCCGGTTCAAAAGCGGTTTCTTGGAGCTCCAGGAAGTGTGCACTCTGTTTCTACCGCTCTGTCTGCACGGCGCACACGGCTGTATACCGAATCACCACCCAGCCCCTAAGTAGTGCGCTAGGAAGTGTGTGCAAGCCTTTATTTGGTACCTGGTGTAGTGCACGTCTGAAGTTGGTATGTGTGGTTTTGAGTTCCCGACCTGAACTTGCTCCAGTTTGAGTTGAAACCAATTTTACAATTTATAGAACCACTGTGTGGCTTGTTTAGAACGTTAGTGTCATTCTTATTGTGCTTATGTTCATTAAAAGGATTACATTTCATGAATTAATACATTTTCTTAAAATAAAAAAGACAATAACAATAAATAAAAATACAATATTTATTATTATTATTAATAATAATATTGTTATTATTATTTATTATTGACAATAATAATAATTAAAGTAATAATAACAATAATAATTACAACAACAACAACAACAATCAGAAGAATAAAAGTAATTACAACAACAACAATAATATTAATAATAATAATTATTAATATTATTGTTATTGATAATAACAACAATAATAACAATAATAATTACAACAACAACAACAACAACAATAATAATTACAACAATAACATTAACAATAATAATTACAACAAACCAACAACAATAATAATAATACCACTAATAATTATAATAATTTAAACAATAATAATTAGAATAGAAAAATAATATGTAGACAATTTAATTTGTATTTATTTATTTTTTCGTAAAAATATTTGATGTATTATTTAGATATTTATTGATTGGAACTACAACAGTAATAAAATTAACTAAACAAAGGAAAATAAAGATATGTATGTATTAATATTTATACATAACCACTATCACC
>JBCNYG010000020.1:10135144-10145192 GCA_039654305.1 Porochilus rendahli
CGATCTTATCTCTCTCACTCCCTCTCTCTTCCTCTCTGTCTCTCTCACTCACTTCCTCTCTCTCTCTCCCGCTCTCTTTCCTTCTCTCAATTTAAAATTTTGGCTTCTCTTTCTTTGGCCCACAAAAGTGTTGCACTTCACCCACTCACTCATTTGCCAAAGCACTTTTTTTAGTAGAGGCCAAAACACACACAACCGTTCACACTTACACTCACACCTTGGGGCAATTTGAAGGAGCCAGTGAACCTAATGTGCATGTGTATCCGGAGAAAACTCACGCAAGCATGGGGAGAACACAGAACTTGAACCCAGGACCTTCGTGATGTGAGGTGGAAATGCTTGCTACAACGCCACCATGTCACCCTGTGTTGGTGAGGTTTCATGGAGATTTTCTTCCTGGGTACGGTAACGGGCGTCCACATTGGACTCGAGAACCTCTTGTCGTGTCACACTTTAATGGAAGCTTTGCTGGTTTTCGTCTGGAGACTGTGCTGGACATTCGAGGATTCGACACCTACCATCTTTTTCTTTTCTTCTCAGGTTATTCTGATATACGATATGATATATTTTTGGACTGATGGAAGATCAATAAAAGCTGAAATGGAGGTGTTTTTGTATTTTCGATTGGTAGTTTGGGTGAAGGACCTCTTTAAGAGCTGTTACCAGTCCAAAAAAGGCTTTAGGAACCCCTTTCATTACAATGCAGGGGGAAAAAGCTGGACAGAATCAAAAAGTGATCATAGACACACTTGACAAGAGGAATGTTTAAGATATTTTTTTTTAACTGAGTAAACAAAATACCTCATTTGGGGAAAATCAGATGGAGAGCTAAATAGTTGGCCAGCACAAGGTTGAAACAAAGCAATGCAAAAGAATTGAGACAAAGTGCAGACAAGGACAATGAAACGATATCCCATAACCAAGGCACAGTGAGCCAAGTGACCAAACAGCTGAAATGTTATAGCAGGTATCTGTATTCCGTGGAGATTTCCTTCCTGGGTACGGTAACGGGCGTCCACACTGGACTAGAGAACCTCTTGTCGTGTCACACTTTGGTAGACATGCACGACGTGACACTTTTAGAGGTTTAAGCTTTGACTACACCTGATATATTATTGCGTACTGTATAGCAGGGCTTTTGTCCTGGTGATTACTGATAATTTTTCCTCATCCCTTACTTCCAAACTGACATCACTGGCTGTCACTGTGCATCAGCAAAGCCAATCTGAGAAGAAAAACTTTATTAGTGAGCAATCTTTCACTGTAACGTTAGCACCTAGCCAAAAACAAAACAAAACAAAACAAAACAAAACAAAAAAACCGTAGTGATTAGTATGTCCACCACAAGGCAAGAAGGTCCGGTTCCCGAGCTCAGACATTTCTGTGTTTTCATGTTCTCTCCATGCTTGTTTGGGTTTCCTCTGGGTACTCCGGTTTCCTCCTACAGTCTGAAGACATGCACTTTAGGCTTACTGTCTGTTCTAAATTGCTCCTGTGTTTGTGTGTGAATGGCAGTGTGTGCTGCCCTGCAATGGCCTGGCAAGCTGTACAGGGTGTACCCCACCCTTGCTCAGTGTTGGCTGAGTGAGGGTCCAGCCCTCCAGGCTCGATGAGTAAGTGAGTGAGTGAGTGAGTGAGTGAGTGAGTGAGAAAAAATATATATCTCAAGTTTAATTAATTTTCTCACAAGACTTTTCAAAAAAATGTCTTCCTCACTGCAAGAAGGTCCTGGGTTCAAGTCCCATGGCGTTTCTCTGTTGAGTTTGCATGTTTTTCCTGTGCCTGTGTGGGGTTTCCTCCGGGCACTCCGGTTTCCTCCCAGATTCCATAGACATGCACATTAGGCTAGTTGTCTATTCCAAATTGCCCCCGGTGTGAGTGTGAGTGCAGATAGTTGCGTGTATGTTAGCCCTGCAATGGTCTGAAAGATCTGAACCCCGCCTTCGCCCATAGTCGGCCTCCAAGCTTCCTGTGACCCTAATAAGCAGATTTAAGCAGCTCAGCAAATGAGTGAGTGGTCTGTTTTTATATGTTTTGTCTGCATGAGGATGAAAGAACTCTGTGTGAGAAGGTGCTTTGCAGTCAAATGCTTTCAGACTAACCATCCCAAGCTTATACCAAAATATCATGCAAGATACTAGTGATATCTGTTTTGTTATGAACCTATAAGGACGTTTCTAACTCTGTAAGAATCACGAGAATGATCAGTGTATCTATTGTGTACCTTTACGAAAGAAATGGGAATTCATCTTTTTCCTAATTATCTGTTTCTATTTTCGCCTCCCTTTTTTAAAGTTCCATCCCACCAAAGTCACGCCTGGACCCCGAGGCCTGGTCTTAAACCCAGGGAGCAAATTATCTGTGCTGATTAAGTTAACCAGAGTTCCAACATGTGGCAAGGGCAGCCACTGCCTCCAGCACGACACACCGAGGAAAGAGAAAGAGACGAATGGAGTGGAGTGGAGTGGCTATTCTCAGGACGTCAGTCAAATCGTCACCTTCAAATAAAGGAGAGGCCATTAGCTGTGAATTATCTCATTAGCGACCAGCTCCTGTGCACTCCAGGGACTCGTTGCACCAGCAGTGGAGCCTGATATATGGGCCCAGTTTTAGTGTACACTATAAAAGCCAACAGGCTCCTGCTTTAGTTCAGGACTATAAAGTCCAGGCAATAACAACGCCTCCTTAGCTCAACACATGAAAGGGTTTTTTTTGTGGGTTCACTCTATAAAAATGTCCCATTAGCTTTGATCTAAGATCTGATATTACTCACTAAGCAAATGCTACGCTAGATGAATTGAATGGGAAGTTAGCCAGGCTGATCTCAGTTGTTTAGCGAATTAGTGAATTTCAAAGAAGGGTTTAGCGGGTGTGGCGGCACGGTGGCACAGTGGTTGGAACGTCCGCCTCACAACAAGAAGGCCTTGCCTCACAGCATGATTCCCGGGCTCTGGAGTTTCTTCTCCTTATGCTTGCATGGGTTTCCTCCGGGTACTCCGGTTTCTTCCCACAGTCCAAAAACATGCACAGTAGGGTAATTGGATGTTCCAAATCGCCCCTAGGTGTGAGTGTCAGTATAATTTATTGTGTGTATGCTGTATTTGCTCTGCTATGGCCTGGTGTTGGCTGAGATGGGCGCCGGCCACCCTGTGACCCTCATTAGGATTAAGTGACTAAGAAAATGAATGACTTATTATGCAGAAGCGTTTGTATGACGGACACTCACTTGGAGACTGCAGCATCGTTATCAAGTATACGTTTTTTTTTTAAATCAATAAAATCTTGTTTAATTTAGTTTGCGTTCCTTGTGTCTCCATGTAGTATATACTCAAATTTGATGAGCTTAAAAATACAGTTTACTTACATTTCTGTGTACTGTGGTATATAGTGAAACTCTAAATGAGTAAAAAGATGGCTTACCTACACTTTAGAGATCTGCTTGGAGCACACAAAGCTCACCTGACCCCCCTCTGTAAAAAAAAAAAAAAAAAAAAAGTACCCCTGTGAGTTAGAGTTATTTTAAGCATGGCACATTCCCTCATTAATTCATGTAGCAAACACGTCTATCTAAGAAACCGAAGCGGAGACGATGTTTATTACCAACGGCCCAGATGTTTAAAACCGCATAGCATCACTAAGAGAAATATGTTGGGCAGGTACCACCATTAATTCAAGGTTTACTGTCAGACTAACATTTACAAGCTGAGACCATAGTGGAGATGCAGTGCATTATGGGAAGGGGAGTGATCATGCTGAATCTTAAACATCTTGGATCCCAAAAATTTGAGACAGAAGGTAGGGTTTGAATTTGCTTGCTATTTTGCACTGAGCTAGCACAGATAAGCCTCTTCGTCTTGTTTCTTTATGAAACTCGGGACAGCAACACCACCAATGGCGGCAAACGAAAATAAAAACCAAACGGTGCTAATAAGGGATGCTGGCGCTGATGTCGTTCTTGCCCAGACTGTACAGGATATTTACAGGATCCATCCTATGTGTGGCATTCATCTCAGGAGACTACGCAAAGAAATTATAGATCTGTAACACGACACCAACAGCACTGCAATGAAGACGAGTGAGGTGGATTATTTACTTTATCATCCGTTTACTCACAAACTGCATTTGGTCGGACGATAAACTGAAACCCACAATCACCCACTCACTCATTTGCTGAACCGCTTAATCATATTAAGGTCGTGAGAAGGCTGGAGCCTATCTCAGCCGACAACAGGGGAGAACATCAAGGATAAGCCCTGAACAGCTGACCTGAGCCCTGGGTGTCCAACATACACACAACCATTTAAACTTATATTCACACCTAAGGGTAATTCGCCTAATGTGCATGGCTTTGGACTGTGGGGGGAAACCGGAGCACCCAGAGGAAAACCACGCAGGCATGGGAAGAACATGCAAACTCCACACCGACTCAAACCCAGGATATTCTTTCTGTGTGATGGACGTGCTAACCACTACGCCACCATGCCGCCTCATGCCAATTCAACACAAAACAAACAAACAAAGAAAAAATTTGCATAACTAATAGACAATTCAGCTGCACAGTGTGTATCCTACCTTCTTCCAGTGTTTGGAAAATGAGTGAGAAGTACACATTCTACGCTAGTCCCATTCATAATAACAAACATGTGCATGGGAAGAAGCAAAACCAGAAAGTGCTGAGAAAGTATATAGACTACGGAAAGTAAATAGACTATGGGATAAATACCCTTCCCCGTGTTTGCAGCCTAATGTGTCCCAGTGTTTGAGCTCCTGCAGTAGAGGTACTGTAGAAAGCTGGAGGGTCAGAGCGCTAATCAATGAACAAACCTATAGTGAGAAGATGCTTCAATAGAACAGAGAGCACTAATTCATTTACAAGCAATAAGACAGATGGCTCGGTGGATCTCTTCAGTATACCAGCGCTAAAGAAAACAACTTTAAATGAGTAACAAATAAGTTTCTATATGTGCATATATAAAAAACCAGCACAATACCTCTGTATAAAACACCTGGCGGTGTGTTTTTTAATGGAAAGTAACCAATGGCGAGTGATTATTTCCCTGACAGGACTACATTTCCCATCAACTCCTGCATGTCAGAATAGCTTGTCACCTGGCTCATTTGATCCTCACCCTCTAAACTAAACTCTGTGCTGGTAATATGGTATCTGTCTTGCTTTTGTTACATATCACATATGATATGTTTTTAGTTTTTCTTTGTTTAGGAGTCCATGTCCATGCATACACTTTGCTGGTGTTGTTGCCACCCACCCCACCAAATACATGTAAACGCAGTCCGTTGTAACTAGCCACCTTCCACCTGTAATTGATTGTAATCATTCTGATATAGTTCCTCATAAAAACAGTGATTCCTAGAGCATTTCTGCATTCCGAAGTGTAACCGAAGGCAAACAATCAACTATGGGTGGCAAGGCACTGTCAAAAGATCTTAGAAACCAGAATTCAAACTCTCAGATCATTTGTTTTTAATTATCTATAAAGTTCTTTCTTTTAACATAAACCACTTGCAATGTTTGTTTTTAATTATTTGTAAAGTTTGTTTTGGACAGCATGGTGGCGGAATGGTTAGCACGTCACCTCACGGCAAGAGGGTCCTGGGGTTTGAGGCCCGGGCTTGCAGAGAGCATTCCTGGTTGGAGTTTGCAAGTTCCCTGTGCTTTTGTGCGTACTCCAGTTTCTTCCCACAGTTCAGTGATATGCACATTAGGCTAATTGGCTGTTTCGGATTGGCCCTACATGTGAGTGTGAATGGTGATGTGGGTGTTGCGCTGTGATGGACTGGAGAGCTAAGACACCCTGTTTTTTAATTTAAACTATTTGCAATGTTTCTTTATAACTCAAAAACTAACTACACACACCACATGTGCCGAATCCCTCACCCTTCTGTACATAAATCATTAAAGAGATCTTCTCTGGCCTATTATTCACATGTCACATCTGTACTTCAGATGGTCTTTTCACCAGTTTTGGATTTACTACAAGAAGCCCCTGGATTTGGTCATCAAAAAAGCCTGAACTTCAAAAAAAAAAAAAAAAAGGAAAAAGAATCCTCATCCATGAGCTCCTACAAGCGTTTGAACAGGACTCCTCCTGAGCTAAGCACTGCGCTCACCACTCCCAACCTCTTGCGTTCATGTTTTTATCAAAGAAGGGCTTGAAATGAGAGAGGATGCCCTAGGCATGGTGCCCGTGCAGGCCACCGCTCACTCCACAGGACTGACAGGAGAACAGACAGCCTTTTTCTGAGCTGTTTATCTGCCACACTATCACACCATCTCCTCCTGTTTGGTTGTGTTGATTGGGGATTGTGTGTTGAAACAGTGTGAGGCAGACCGCCCGTCTCTATCCTTCAACCCTCGGCCACTCCAGCCTTCACTCACCCTCGCTGACAAGATTTATATTCCTCTTGAATGCTGGCAATTAAGGCCCCGGGAAACACACTGCAGCGGGGCCATTTTTTCTCTGCTTGCCACCCACCCTACCCTCTGACTCCCTCTGACACAAACACACGTTCTTACAGGTACATTCATTGTCATTGTTCCGGCACTTCCAGTTCTCAGCACAGCGTTCGCATTGTACGCCTTTAGACTTTAAACCAACTTTACAAACTTTCGCCTTAACTTTTATTCACATTTAGCTTTTTTTGCTTTTTCCTACTTTTTAGGCTGAGAATCCTGTATCCTGATACCCGTTAGCTGCTTTAGGTAGTTCTCTCTTTTATGGACCTCACAGAAATGTTGGTCCTGGTTATGGTCCCGCTGTAAATGGTCCACATCTTTGATTTAAAGGGTACCTGTGGTAAATTGGTATTACTAGCTCTTTAAAATGATCACATATGACATCAAGCAACATCAGTCTTTGCCTTTTGTCAAGTGCTGCCACACTGCTACTGGTACCAGGCATGCGCAGCATCATGCTGCCTTCATCATTGGCTGTTCCATCCTTGGTGGATGCAAATTTGTTGTTATGTCCTATTGGCTGGGCTGCATGCAGCAGACACCAGTCTAAGATAAAACATTATCGGCCGGTGCTGAGCTGTGTCACCAGGAAAATGGCAGAGTGCAAAGCATACGGCTGCACAAATAATAAGCGCACAAATTGCAGAAAACAAAACGACATCAGCACAGGCTGTTCTCTGAAAACATTTCCTTTCGGACGCATTTCAGTAGCCTGCGAAGACCACTTCAACCCGACCTGCCATTGGCGTGACCTCTAGGCAGAACTAATTGGAACAGAGAACAAGCTTTTAAAACCGGACGCTGTTCCTACGGAATTCCAGTGCCTCGCCAAAAGGAACTGGAAAAAGGTAAGAACCTTCAGTATGCAGGGAGTTTTATCAGCTGAAACATTGCTCGCTGTTTGTTTACGTTTACAGCATTCGGCAGACACTCTTAACCACAGTGACTTATTATTATTGTTTTTATACAACTGAGCGTTAAGGGCCTTGCTCAAGGGCCCAACAGTGGTAGTCGGGATCGAATGGCTGACCTTTGGGACAGTAACTCTAATTGTCTTAACCACTAAGCCACCACTGCCCTTTTTTACGTGTACTGGACGACCTGGTCCAACGAGTTCACGTCAGTATCGTGAAAAAATGGTTGTTTCGCATTGGCTCAGTTCCCGCTAGTAATCCACAGGGAAACAAATTGCCCAGTTTTGTGCTTTTTATAGCCATTTATAATAAATTGAGCTCTGTGTCTCTTATACGTATTACATTACAAACATATTATGCTGTAAGGATGACCAGTAGTGGTACTCTTTAATGAGCTTCTATCACGTTAATAAGAAATGTGTCGTAGCTTTCAAATTGTTGCTTAGTAACTGGTTCCCATGGCTACGAAACTCTATGGAACAGACATTTAAGTCTCTTTAAGTCCTTCCCTCATCGTTGTTTTAAAGTTATGCTCTGTACTTATATACAGAACATACAAAGTGGCTTCTCTGAAAGCGGCCTCTGATGAAATATGACCACAAAATACTCTTTACTTTTTCTCTCCCATTCTCAGTGTACCATCTTATTCCTCTTCCCCTCATCCCTCTATCGATTTGAGTCTCTTCTTGGCCGGTGTCCAGTTCTCTGAGCCCTTGCTTCCCACAAGTGTGTGATAGTGCTGCTTAGACGAGATGATGACACGCTGCCGAGTCGAGACGGAGTCGGCTTCTGCTAAAGGTGCCAGCTGCTTCCGTTCGCTCCTGACAGAGGAGCGCGGATCGTCGCCGTGACCTCATGTCTGACATCCAGCTACGAACATCTGTGCATAATTCAGCTCCAGCAGAACCCGTACGGTCCGGAGCTCCAAAAAATCTCCCATCCGGCAGGCTGATCATTGTTCAGTGCATCTGCTACAGGCAATATGGTCCTGATTAAAAATTCTGCCATGATGGAAGAACAGTAGGGCTGAACAGGGAAAGTTTTATTTTTTCCGTCTTCCTTGTTTGTAACTACCTCACTCAGGCGCATTGTGGGCATTCATCATTTAAATTCTCATTAACAGGAAATTAGTGCTGATTTCCTTATCGGTTGCAAATTAAATTTATTTTCAGAACGGATGCGACATCGAGCAAATGAGCGCCACGATGAAATCAAATCACATCGCCGTCATGGTCCCAACTGTCAGTGTGTCCAAAACCAACACTTCCTGATCCAATCAGAAATCAGATGGTGTTCTAAACAAATGCTCATTTGGAATAAACGCAGGAGATTCAAGGCACCAAATTCAATTGTCTGACAGCAGGATATTATTGAGTGCCGTTTTACTGGGCTTGGGCGAAATCATTGGAACTTCAATGGCATGGGGTTGGGAATATCCTGGGAAGTTATTGTCACAGGACAAATTAATAACGGATTTATGAGCGGGTCTAGTGGCTCTCATTTCGAAACAGGATTAACAGAGCGCCCTGCCGGAACACCGCCACAAAGCTCCGAACACTTATGCCACGGCCTCATTTTTGGTGGACTGGTAATGAATTTTACACAATAGTCACAGTGGGTGTTACAGTAAGTCGTACAAATCTGAATCTGGTTTTGTAACCTTATTTAAAAGAGGCAGAACTAAGGAAGAAGAAGGAAGAGGAAAATGGGGATTTGGCTTGAACACAAGCAGCCATGTATAAGAAAGAAACATCATATATATTGAGTTCCCATGGTCCCCTTTGGCTGGTTTTTTGGCCAATCGCTGATTTGCATTTGCACGTATTATATTTAAATATAACATTCAAATATGTTTGGAGGAAGACCTCCCAAATCGTGCATCATCAAGGCATGTAACTATTAATCTGGAGATCCTAGATTGGTGCCGCAGCCCTTAGCAGTCGAGGGTCAGCAGCCTAAGGAGTGAGGTCCAGATGTCCGTCTCCAAAGCCACTTCCTCCAGCTCTTGCAGGGAGGATGGGATACATGCATTCCGAGACCAGCCGGGACATAGTTCTGGGTCGTTCCCGGTTGGACATGCCCGAAACACCACAGCAGGGAGGCGTTCAGGAGGCATTCTAATTTAATGCCCGCACTGGTTCTACTCCGAGCTCCTCCCGGACGGCTGAGCTTCTCACCTTACAAGCACCTAGGATCATTAGGACACGCAAACCCCTCCACCTCGGTTAGGCGGCGATTCAAGGAGGGGAACAACTTGTCTGGTGTTATTCCACAGATCTAAACACAGTTAATATAAACTATAGAAATGATTCTGTTCTGGTGCAGTGACAACCCTTATTCTTATAAACATAAATACCAGTCAAAAGTATGGACACAGGAAACGGTTTTTAAACTTTTAACAGGTGGTATATGTTTGGAGGAGAAACTGAAAGCAGAACACACATTGTCTAATCAGTGTACCAAAGCTCAGATGATTAAACCGTAGACTTTTCTGTGTTCAGTGTTTGTTATCCAGAGGGAATGCAGTTCAGATTCAAATGCCAAGAGTCATGTATTATCTTTTCAATCATATTTTAATAATATATATCTTCTTTGTCTTTCGGCTTCTCCCTTCAGGGGTCGCCACAGCAAATCATCTTCTTCCATCTGTCCCTGTCTC
>JBCNYG010000020.1:10232265-10247741 GCA_039654305.1 Porochilus rendahli
AGAAACTTGCAAATTCGTCACCCTGTTTGCCCTCCGCGCTGCGCTTACACCCTTCTTTTTTCTGTTCTTTGTTCGAGCTGAGACATTACTGCATCACCTTGTACTGGGCATTCTGATAACAAAGTGCCTTCAGATTCAGCATGTCAGGGGGTAGTTAGAGATGCAGCCTCCCGAAAAAAACATTGAGTTTTTTTGGATTATTCCATTTTTACGGATGATTTCAGCAATCAATAATACGAACTCTTAAAAGAGGGAGGGTAGCGTGGAGGCATAGTGGACTCCTTCCTTCCTGTCACCCTGATAGTAGGATTTAACAGTTTGGAAAATGAATGAGTGCGTAAAGGAGGAAACTAGCAAATGGGAACAACCAGGAAATAAATCCAGATGCAATGACAGAATAACAGCCGCAGTTTTTGCCTTTTGCACGTGTGTGTTAGCGAAATTTCTGGCATAGTGTGTGATGAGTGGCAGGTGCGCATAAATAACAGGAGGTGGAGCTGGGGCGAGTGAGGGTTTGTGATGAATGCTGGGAACTGGAGTTTGTGTCAGACATGTTTGTACAATGAGTGACGATTGATGTGACAATTATTTTGATTGGACAAATTATACTTCATAGAAAAATAAATAAACAGAGTTTTGATTGGAAAAATCTTATTTGTAAGGAAATATTTTATGATATTTTTCTTGAAAGTCAAAGAATAAATGGGCTGTCACTGAGCTGTAAAATTATGAAAAGTCATTGTTAAGTAAACTTTAAAAAACAACAACAACAACAACAAAACAAATAGGTTCATGGGCATCTAAAAGGCTCTGATACACCAGGCCCACGCTGCGTTCTGTTGTGTTACAGAACACACTTCAGTACTTAATGTTGAATTGTTGTTCTTTTCATAACATAACCTTGATGTGTTCTCTTTTTAAACTGATTTTTTTTTCTTTTGGATAATCCCACCTAATTTTTTCCCCTGATTCCTAAAGCTCTCTGTGTGTTTGTGTGCTTTACATAACGGCAGAATGACAACTAGTTGCAATTGTCCCATTCTACAGGCCCTGATTTAGAAAAACAGATATATAGAATAAAACGATAAATCGGTACTAATCAGCATTCAGGCGTGTACGCTTCTTATGAGCGTTATTTAAGCCACAAGCTTACCAGAATCTGTGTGGAATTATGAATACAAATACGCCTGGTTTCAAATATCACGACGCTGTTTATGTCCTCAACAATCCATTCTAAGTCTTTCTGATTTCAAAGCCCTATGTAAACAACAAGAAAGAAAGAAAAGAAAACACAACTGATATAAAAAAGGGTAAACGGAAAGAGGAAATAAATAAATTACTCAAACCAATAAACAGCTGTTTAGAAATTAATCAGCGTTTAAAGACTGAGCTGCACTTGTTCGCAGAGTTAATGTACAGTATAATAATTAGCATGTTGACCTATGGCGGTTTAATTCTTGGCTGCTCGAGTGGGGAATGTAGCAGCTGTTGGCAAACAGGATTGTGGGATTGCTTATTTCAGGAAACTGTGCTGTGAACACAGACTTCATTCCAATCCTGATCGTCTCACTCACTTAACGCCTTGCTTTAAAGGGTTATACAGTATACAGGGAGCACTATTATCAGAAATGGAATTTATTTGGTTGCAGCACGGTGGTGTTGTGGTTAGCACGTCCGCCTCACAGCAAGAAGGTCGTGGGTTTGAGTCCTGGGCTCGGCGAAGGCGCTTCTATGTAGAGTTTGCGTGCTCTCCCTGTGCTCTCTCTGGGTACTCTGGTTTCCTCCAACAGTACAAAGCCATGCACATTCGCGTTTTCACAATTGCCGGTTCCAGATTGCGCCTAGGTGTGAGTGTGAATGGTTGTGTATGTGTGTTTGTCCTACGACGGTCTGGCAAGCTGATCAGGTTGTATCCTACCTTCACCCAGTGTCGGCTGAGATGGGCATCAGCCTCCCATCGACCCTGGCTGGATGAAGTTGTTTGGGAAACGGGTGATGAGATGAGGAATGTATTCAGAAATATAAATAAGTACTATAAGTACCTTGTTGTGCTTCCATGTTTCTATAGAGTGCCCAAACCTCTAGACAGCTTAAATCTATCCTTAAATCATTCACTCACTAATTCTCTGACTTGCTTTCTCCTACTAGAGTCGCAGGGAGGCTGGTGCCTACCTCAGCTGGCACTGAGCAATGATGCGGTACACCCTGAACAGCCCGCCAGACTACTGCAGGGCCAAAACCATTCGCTCCTAGGGGAAATCTGGAACAGCCACGTAGCATATTGCGCATGACTGGTGGAAAAGAAATGGGGAGCATGGGGAGAACATCCAAACCCCACACAGAAACACCCGACCTGAAACTCGAACCAAGGACTTTGTTGCTGTGAGACGGACATGCTGACAGCTATGCCACCATGCCGCCCATCCCAAATTAAGTTTTTTTATTTCAAGCTGGTCAATTTTTTGGACACTAATGTTTATAACTTAGCTCACACAACAGGTTCAAATGAATCCAACATCAATTCATTCATTTTCTAAGCTGCTTAGTATTCATTAGGGTCGCGGGGAGACTGGCGCCCCTCTCAGCCGACTCAGGGCAAAGGCAGGGTACACCCTGAACAGCTCACCAGACCGTCGCAGGGTAATCACACATCACACACCATTCACATGCACACCTGGGGTGATTTAGAACAGCCAATTAGCCTACTGAGCATGCTTTTGGAATGTGGGAGGAAACTGGAGTACCCGGAGGAAACCCAGAAAAGCACGGGGAGAACATGCAAATTCGAGCCCAGGCGGTCTTGTGCAAACCACTGCCCCACACAAATTAATTAAATCATGTGATGAATATGAATTTGTTTTTGTTAAGGATGAATTTTAATATGTATATATATATATATATATATATATTTTGTATTCCATACTTTAAAGTGTATTTATATTTAACAAAATTAACGCAACAGAGAAGTACAATATGGTTGACCCTATGACAGCATTTGCCCTGCAAGGTCCATGATGATTTTAACCACTAGATGTAGTTTTGAGCCATTTTCATTCCATATAATTTATTTATTTATTGATTTTAAAGGTGAATAATTTGTTAAGATGGACACCAGCACTGAAATTTTTCATCCAAGAAGCGTCAGAACATTTAATTTTTCAACTTAAAAAGCACAATCCAGCAGAATTTAAAGCACAGTTAAAAAAAACACATAAAAATATCATCAGTGAGGAAAGAAAGATATGTCAAAGTTTTAAAACCATCAAAACTTTCCCAAGATGCTAGAACAGCTGATTCCTGGTTCAACCTTCACTGCAGTGTATCTCAAAAAAAAATTGCAGTTTACTGCTGTTTAGAGGAAATAAATAAATAAAAAGAACGAAATCGATGTGCCTCACAGGTGGGACCAGCTTGCTTCCTGAGCAGCCTTGTTTCTCCTCTCACCCTGAAACCCTTTTTTACAACTAACAATCATTAATTTGCTTAAGAATGGCTTTTGACGGGAATAAAAAGGCGGAAATATGTCTTAAATTATGTAAAGTTGAGCGCTATTGAATTTCCCGTCAATCATGTAACAGCTGAAGGACACCAGTCTGATTCCGTCGGTGAAATGTTTATGATTTAGTGATGTAGTTGGTGTCTGGTTTGGGGGGGGGGGGGGGGGTCTTTGTAACACAGCGCAAAAGTCATTAAAGCAGCCTTGAAATGATTCATAAGAGCTATCAGTAATATAGAAGCGCTAAAGTGTTGTTTCTCCGAAGTTTGGTAAAGTTTGATTCACTTCGAAAACTTACTTTATTGCATATAAATATAGGGTTGTGAAGTCTTGCATGTGATGGTGCAGGATGTAGGAACTTCTGTCAGATGCTTTCTGGGGGAATTAATATCATTACACACAGCAGGGCAGAAAGTGTAATTCTAGTGCAGTTTGATTACAGGAAGAGGAAATTGCCTTTGACAGGTAATACAAATGGAGTAATTAGCATGCAGATGTAGAAGAACATTTACAGCAGTGACAATACGCTGAATTGATATTGTGTTCTGGAGCTAATGAAGAACCAGAAAGTTTTGCTGGGAAAAAACTAAAAATGTTTATGTAGTAATTTATTTTTTTGATGCACCATTGGGCTCAAACCTCTCATGTGCATAAGGTAATGCAGATCCCTATGTAAATGCCATTTAGGTGCATTCTGCCTTTGACTTAAGCAGTTTCACTCAGCGCAAAGCAGGGCTTATGACGGTTTCTGTAGCGTGAAGTGACTAGGTGTTTAACTCTTCGTGGAGGGGATGCTAGTCCATCGCAACATACCTTCCCGGTATTTTTACTGAGACCCATTTATACTGCTGGGTGGACAGAGGCACATTTTTGGGTAAGACCCTACCCAGGGGTCTTTTCACAGTGGGGGTCTAACAAGGATACAGACCAATGATGCCTTGATCATGAGCCCAGCACCCTAACCACTATACCACCAGATCCTTACATTAGATATACACAAATAAGGTTGAAACGTTTCGAAATTTATGTAATTTGTTGTAAACTCTAATAACATTTCCTCTAAGCCAATATTACATTGTTAAGAAAAAATAAATAAATTAAAAAATTTACTGTCTCTCAATCCTTATTTAAAAAATGTAAATGTATGGTATAACAGAAAAATTTAAATAAAACACTTCCCGACATGTTGTTATCAGAAACGATTCATTTCATGGTTAGTACCGGACACATCACACAGCTCCCACAGAGAGTGCTTTATTCCGTACATACTGCACTCTTGTATTAGATTTATCACATACATTAAGCACCGAGTATTAAAGGTACTATTTCAAAAAGAAAATAAATTAATTAATAAAAAGATTCGACACCTATATGAATTATTTAATTTCAGAGAGACCCCGATAAAAAAAAAAATCCGTAACCTTTCTCAAATCAGTCACCCATTTGCCAAACTGCTTACTCCTGCTGCGAATCCCTGGCGCGGGGAGGCTGGAGCCTATCTCAGCCAACAATGGGTGAAGGCGGGTTACTCCATAAGTGGTTTGCTATTCCACGGCACGGCACGGCCACACACACACACACACACACACACACACACACTCACACACAACTTGGGGTGATTTTCAGTTAGCCAATAAACCTAACGTGGATGTTTTTGAGTTGTGGGAGGAAACCTGGAGAAAACCCACACAACCACGGGGAATACATACATCTCCACACAGAAACGCCCAAAACTTGGGACTTGAGATCTAAACACACATCCTTGCTGTGAGGTGGACATGCTAACCACTACGCGACCGTACCGTCCATGATTTATGATGCTGACTAAAACGGATCTTGTTTTTTAAATTTTTATTTTGGTATTGCAGCCTCCTTTTTTCCGGCCCAGAAAAAAAAATAAAAACAAACAAGCAAAAAATCATGGCTTGTCAAAGCAGAGATTTTATCTGTTCCGAATTTTGATTTATTTGTTTATTTATTTTCTAAAAGAGCAGCTCATGATATTTATGTACCAGTTAGGTCACTTGATAGAAGCTATAAGCTTTGTTGTAAAGTATCTTTATGTTCGCTTAACGTACAAAGACGTACTGCACTTTTAAGAAGCCAGCCAGCGACAGCCATATTTCCAGGATTAACTTGGAGAGGGAAAGAAATATATTTCAGGAGTGTGTTCGCTCAGCATAACGCAAGATTTGCACAAGAAAAAGTCAGCTCGTGTAAAGGCTCGTGAATTTCCAATCATAAGTCCATGTTGACTCAGCGCGTCTTTAAGTTGCCTGAAAAGAAACTTATTGACCTTTCCATGCACCGGGTGTTTTTTTTTCACTCGCTCCTTTTCATTCCCAGTTATTTCTGGGTCTCACTCATTGGTGCCTGCGTTTGATCATTATGTCTAACAGAGGTGCGAAGAACAGTCTTGTTAGAGCCAGTGGAGCAAGGCTTGTTCTCTGTTCAGACCCAAATCCCGGATACGCTCCAAGCCCAGACCAGCCGCGCTAATGGGATGGAGGCTGCTCCCTAATTACATTACTGGCCTGATAAACAGCATGTACTTTGGCAAACTTTTTTTTTGCTTGTGTCTAAGCTTTTCCTGCTCTAGTCTGCTCATAAATATTAATAGAGCAAACAGGGGAAAATAAATAAATAAATTTATGAAGTGCAGTTTCCTTGTGTCCTTTAGAAAGTCAAGGTTGTGTCTCTATATTATTAAAAATCCCTTCATGATGATGTGTGTTTGGGCATATAATTACTTCATAAAAAAGTATCAGAGAATTTCCATGAGCACAGTTTTAAACGCTAAAGAATAAAGTTGCCTAAAAACGAACTATTTTTAAGAAGGCCATATTCGTAAATCATTACAAACCTGGTATTAATCCAGTAGTAATTATTTCTTTACTTATATTTAATGAACTATCACATACTCGGAATAATGTCGCGAAATTTTGCCAAACCACTTAATCCTACTACGGTCACGAGGAGGCTGGAGACTGTCAGAATTTTTTAAAGGATTCTTTAACATTGTGGTTCATATTGGGGAGTAAGAAGCTCCTGAGTTCGAGTCCCAGGCTCATCGAGTTTCAGTGTGGGGGGGGGTTCGTATTTTCTCCCTGTGCTTGCGTAGGTTTCCTCCGGGTACTCCAGTTTCCTCCCACAGCCTAAAGGCACAGTAGGCTAATTGGCTGTTCCGAATTGCCCGAGGTGTGAATGTAAGAATCAGTGGTTATGTGCGTGTTGGCAATGATATGACACACTGTTCAGGGTGTACCCTACCTTCGTCCAGTGTCAGCTGAGATAGACTCCAGCCCCTTCATGACCCTTATATGATCAAGAGGTGTTAATTGCCAGTTTGATTAGAAAAGTAATCGAGGAAGTTCTTTGAAAGAGAATAATAGAGTTTATGGATCATTAGCGGCGTAACGCTGGTGTATCACATCCTCCTCACAGCAAGAAGGTCATGAGTTCAAATCCCCGGCTTGCCGAGGACTGTTTGGTGTTTAGTCTGCATGTTCTCCCACGTTTGCGTGGGTTACCTCCAGGTATTCCGGCTTTCCCGGAGTCCAAAGACATGCACTTTGGGCTAATCGGCTGTTTCAAATTGCCCCTAGGTGAGGATGTAAGAGTAAATGTTTGTGTGTGTGTTGCCCTGTGATGGTCTATCAAGCAGTTTGGAAGGATAGAAAGGGCCTGGTCCTGATTTTCCACTGCTCCTCATATCAGCATCGGCATCATCTTCATCATCTGTGGGAACGATCTGGGGTTAGTCCAACACTCAGTCTTTGCACCCCACATTCGCCCAGTGTTGGCTGAGATAGACTCCAGCCTCCTGGCAGCCGTAATAGGAGTAAGTGGCTTGGCAAATGAGTGAGCAAGAGTGAGATCATTAGCATTTTTAGTTGTGTATAGGATTAAAACATTCTTACAAGGTTGCTGAACCAGCTTTACATGCGGAATTGTCTTTGATACTGATCATCATGTCTGGAAAAGATGAATTAAAAGAAAGAAAAAAAAAAGAAATGCAGCAAGCTTGAGGAAAAATTATAGCCGCAGACATCCTGAGTCTCAAGTAATGCTCCCAGGAACGGCACGTCCATGTAAAACTTTGAATGCCGGTACCATAAATCAGGAAGCTACATTCCAGGAACAAATGGACGAGGGTGAGAAGAAAAGAAGTCCAGACACTGTACGCCCACGTGTCCCCTCCCTGCTGCTCGTCTCTGCATGCTTGACAGCTCAATAATCATCTCCAGCTGCTTCTCTGTTTGTCCCTTTACCTTGGCATGGACATTCTCATGCACGCACACACACACACAAGCACGCACACACGCTTGATTTCATAATGCATGAGGCGTTATGCACATCCTGTGTTTTGTGGGATGATATGTACTGGAGAGCTGCAGGAGCGCAATATGAAAGACGGGGAAAAAAGGAGGAAGCGGCACATTTTAAGGCGTTCTCCCGAGAGAAGGTGGACAGGAAGCAGGATTCCTCGGGCCAGGAATGAAGTCGGTCCCAGAAGACACCTGTGTGGCATCTGATCATCCATCAGGAAAGTCTCTGAGGAGATAAAGCTCCATTCTGAGGCAATGGGATACAAGATGGAGGTGAATAATTCAAGAAGCAGATGAATTGGAGACTAAAGGTTGAATTCTGGTAGCATTTATTTATTTGCGCCTGAACCTACCGTGGCATGGTTGAGAGCTGTCTTAAGACCTACCACACGCAGAATCATGAATAAAGTGTATGTGAGAGTAATTGTAGGTACATAAAAAGACCTTAAAGGGGCCCATTCACTTCCCAGCCATATTAAATAAACTGGAAACGGGGTTACTGTGTTATCTATTGTAAATAAAATTCAAATGGCTGTAATGTCTTTCGGAAACCATGTGTTTTCTCCTGTACGCGAGTCTCAGTGACCTCTGCACCAGGCGCGATGATATTAGCCAATATCGGCATAATTTCTCTTCAAATCGTGATATGTTTCTTAAGATGACATTTCGGACTTTTCCACTTTCTACGAATCGGTGTTGTGCTGCCAAGCTATCCTTCATGTGAAAGATCGTTTGTACGGTCAACAGCGTAATTGTTATTGCAAACTGACAAAAAAACTAAAGTCTTTGGACTGTGGGAGGAAACTGGAGTACCTGTAGGAAACCCATGCAACCTCAGGGAGAACATGCAAACTCCACAAAGAAACACCAGCGCCCGGGACTCGAACCCAGGACCTCCTTGTTGCGAGAAAGACATGCTAACCACTATTCTGCTAGTTTGTTTTTTAGCTTTGTTTATTTATTTATTGATTTTGAAAAGTCACTGTTATTTCATGTCACTTAATTAAATTTTTCCACTGTGACTTTATATAAACCCAGATGTTTGATTACTTCTTGAATGGCTAGTTTCGCTTAACTCACTCCTCACAAATATGAAATTACTTTAAGCAAAATTCTTTACTTATGACCAAATTTATTGAACAAGTCTCCCATGACAGTTTATTGCTAACACTGATGGCCTCTTTGGACGTTCGCTCCAGAGGTGGTTAATAAAGATCCATCTAAGCTGGTAGTTCTCAGGTTGCCCTGTCGTCTTTTGTCCCGAAATTCTGCTTGTAACGTTGTTGACACCTTGCTCTGTTAGAGAAGAGAGGCACGGCCGATTACCCAGAATCACACACGCTTCGTTCAGTTCACTCAGAACTTTTCCAAAAGAACGGCCCAAATTCACAGTGCATGAAATATGTGCATTTTATGGATGAGTGTTCTGTCAGTTTGGCTCTCTCTCAGCGAGAGAGAGAGAGAGAGAGAGAGAGAGAGAGAGAGGCTCGTTAGCACCTTGCTTGTCTAGCTGAAGTCGAAACCCAGCCCTTTTGCTCTGCCGTAATTTACATTTCTATACCGCTGCCACGCAAACTGTCACTAGCCATTTTATTGTGAGGTGCTGATCGGCCCTGCAAGGTCGGACAAAAAATTCAGATACAGCCACAAAAACAGCTCTGCACCGTCCTCTACATCCTCACAATAATAAGAAACATTATTGTACACGTCTTACAAGTGTCAGGCTTTGGATTGATTAGTAGAAGTCTCCAGTGTAAATATTTTATGAGTTACTGTACATTTACTGTGTTACTGTTCCTGAATCATACGAATGCACCGGGCTGCTTCCACTGCGGCAACAATGCATGCAAGAATGTATTCTTTTTTGTAAGCTTATAGAAAAGGTTATAGATAAGGTGCGCTCACATGATACTGATCATGACCCCAATGGCCCTGAGCATATCCCGATGTTACGTCGAAGGCCATCAGAGAACATCCGAGAACACTGTAGACTTACTGGTAGAGATATTTTGGGAGTGTTCGAAACTTTTCAGTTGGTTTTTGTGTTTGGAGTACATCAGGGACATATCGGAACAAATTGAAGTAACATCAGTACACAACAGAACAAACTCGGCTAAAACACGGCAATATCACCGGAGTGTGACGGGGCTCACATCAGGATTAAGGTCGGTGTCATGTGAACGCACCTTCAGACTGATTTTGGAATTTTTCAGCATATAGAAGGAGTTTTAACACACATGCAACCATTCACACTCCCACTCCCACTCCCACTCCCACCCAGGGGCGATTTGGAACAGCCGACTTTATTACAACATGTAGTACATCACTGCTAAAGCACAAATTACCTAAAATCAGGTAAAGAAATAAAGGTTTTTACTTTCCGGAGAGCAAAACATATTCCAAAGAATGTGTAGTTTTTTCCCACACAGAGCCAAGCGTAAACGAAATCTAAATGAATTATGGGAAGTCAAACCAAATGAGCAACCAAAATCGGTTAAGCAACAAAAACTGCAAATGCCTTCAAGAGAAAAAAATGACCTCCTTTTTTTTTGAGTGTTTTTGTTGGACTGACCCCAGATCGTTCCCACAGATGATGAAGATGATGACGATGCTGATATGAGGAGCAGTGGAAAATCAGGACCAGGCCCTTTCTATTACACTCTTGTGTTTGATTGGAATGTTGAGTGTGTGGTTCTTGTCAAAGCCTCCTGGCTCTGGGAACTAATAACTTTTGACGTTTTCATGTGTCTCTGGCCTATTACCTCTGTGGACGTGGGATTAAACACAAGATTGTGGGATATTTTGGGCAGGCGGAAGCATGTGTTGGTGCACTGCTGTACATCGTTATTGACATATCTGAAGTTCGAGCAGTTACCAGCTTTTAAGCCTTCAGCTGGACATTCAGCTCTCATCATAAATCAACGCTGAGGGATTAAATTGGGTTGATGAGATTTACAGCTTGGTAATCGAGATTTTTCTTTTTTGTTGCGGAAACCATGTCGAACAACAGCTGCTGAAAGCTGCTCTCGGTGCCAGGAGTTTTATGGGGAGCAAAGCCATGATGCTCGACCGCAGCAGTTATGACCTCGTGGGATGCCCAGAGAAGCTTTGGGAAGGTTGGATTGTCATTCCAGAGACAGTGCAAAGCCAAATCTTACTGAAGGGGAAGGAATCTGAATAGATTTGACAGGAACGATCCCCATTTTTTTCCTGTGAAATCTCCTCAGCTTGATACAGCAGTGTTACGGAAGAGGTATCGTACTGGATAGTGGCTTTGAAAACCCCTGTAAATATGGCTGTCCTCAAAGTGTGGCCTGGGGATCCCCAGGGATTGAGCCAGATAGAACCTCCATTCAGGTTTTGGTTCCTGGAGTGGAAGTTCTCAAAGTTTGATCTCAAAGGATCCCAAAGGGGACACATAGATAGAGGAGAGAGTCCTCAATGCCATTTTAGGCCTAAAATGGCCTAAAGATTTTAGTGCTTTTGGATGAAAGTCACTAAAAACATAAACAACAACAAGTATTATTGAGATTTATTAAGCCGCAGTATTATTGTACAAGATAATTAGTAATTAAATGAGTACCAATTTCATTTAAGTTGAGTTGCTCATTAAATGCATTGGTGCAAAAGATAAATAAAACAAAAACATATAAACAAACATACCAAAGTGTTAATCAAACAGCAAAACCCAAATTCGCCCTCATCATTCCTATGTAGCATGTATGCATTGGTTTTATTACACAATTTTAAGTTTGGCTACTAGTCATTAAAAGGCTCTTTCTGGATCTCACTCACTCACTTAGTCATTTGCCGAACCGCTTTATCCTACTACCAGGGTTGCGTTGAGGCTGGAGCCTGTCTTAGCTGACACTGGGCGAAGGCATGACACCCTGGACAGCTCGGCAAATCATCACAGGGCAACAAACACATGACCATTTACAATTTCTCCCACTCACACGTAGGGGCAATTTGGAACAGCCAATTAGCCTAATGTGCATATCTTTAGATTGTAGGAGGAAACCAGAGAACCCAGAGGAAACCCACAAAACCACGGGAAAAACATGCAAACCCCACACAGAAATGGCCTCTTCGATTACGGGACTCGAACCAACGACCTTCTTGCTGTGAAGCAGACATGCCAACTACTACACCACCGTGCTGCCCATGTGAAGTTCATATAATGTAAAATGGGGTTTGTGCTTCATTACTTTTGCGTTTCTAGAACGTTCTGTCCACAATAAATAATTTTTTTATGCACCCGAGGAGTACTTCGTTAGACTGGAAGGGAAACAGGTGTAGTTCTTCCTTTCACTCACGTACAAATCAACCTTGGCCACTGGTAACCTGTCCCATTACCAAGAAGAAAAGGCCAGAAGGGGTCACTGTAACCTTTGCTAGACTGCTATACGTGATCCTTTTTCCCAAAGGTGTTAAGTAAAGAACCCATGAGGTTTCAACCAGAAAATGTGATTTTTAATGCTGTGGATGTAATAAAGATTGACTGATAGCTTTAGGCTGTTTTCACACTTAGGTGTGTTCAATTGGACCAATCTCTGGTTCTCTTGAAAGCGCTGGTTCTAATGAATGGAAGTGCATCAGGTGTAGAACCTGTCCTTTCTTAGCACTACACGCTGTGCAAAGTGATTGGTTCAGCTTTTCATCCTACTCCCTGGTTCAAGTTTTCTGATAGTAAAGTATGTGTGATTAAAGAATATAGGCCTTCACTGAGGGTTTGTATCTAAAATATCATGGAAAGAATTCCCGCCTGATGAAATGCCATGCATCCAAAAGCACTGTCCTTCGCCACTCGAGTGGCAAAACTATGTGCACATAAATTACATATGAAATTTGGTTAAAAAGTTTGAACAGTATGAAAAAAAAAAGTGTGAAAAGTATGAAAAGTTGACATCCAGTGTATTTGTGCAACATATGAAAATGCCCTTCACCCTTAATCATTTATGGCTAAATGATGTATCTGAGAATTAATCTCCTTTATTTCGAAGTCCGGATCACTTCGGTTACCCAGGAGGAAGGTCAGACAGGGTCACTCTTACTTGGTTGGTGGTCATGCTGACCCAGCATCCCTCCCAACCACACAAGCTGTTAATGTTGTGTGTTCAAGGAGATCAGTGGTGTGTTGGCCATTCTGGCACCCTGGGAAAAATCTTAAACAAAAAGCAACATCTTCATTACTTTTGGATTCTGCTATTATAAAAAGTGAAACAAATAACAATGCTCTCACACCTTCTCATGTCTTATGCCATGCTGACTGTGTGAATCATATGCTAGAGCACCCTCAAGTATAACTGCATGGGGAATGGGGGCGGATTTAATGGATGCCTAATGCCTGTAATTTTCAAGGTTTGAAATTATGTCTCTACTTTAAATGTTCATCTTCAATGTTATCAACGAAAAAAAGAGTAAATCTGTTTAAAGTGTTCATTTCCACAGATTAAAACTCCTCGACCTCCAGTCCTCTTCGTGGTTCTAGGGGAACACTTTCCGCAGAATTCACACTGCTCTTCATGATGTTGAGATATAGATATAGATGTGATAAAATGTCTGTTTCGAATCAGCCAAAAAGAGTGACAGTATTGATATTGATGAGCTACCACACAGTGAGGAAGCTGCTGTACTGGCTATACTCTATTTACCCTATGTTGGGCTTAGCTAGTTAGCTAGCTTAGCACACTACATTTTGAATAGCTAAAATGACATCGTAATATTTATAGCATATAAATTATTTTAATGTGTCATTTGTTTTATTTCTATATTTAGTAAAAAAAAAAAAAAAAACAGCAATAAGGTCCTGGGTTTGATTCCCGAACTCAAGTGTTTCTGTGTGTGTGGAGTTTGCTTGTTCTCCCCATGCTTACATGGGTTTCCTCCCATAGTCCAAAGATGCATATTACACTTAATTGACCCCAGGTGTGAGTGTGAGTGTTTGTGTACATTTTTTGTGTGGTGCCCTACGATGGTCTGGCGAGCTGCCCAGGGTGTACCGTGCTTTCACCCAGTGTCGGCTGAGACAGGCCTCCCTGTGACCCTAGTAGGATTAAGCGATTCGGCGAATGAGTGAGAGAGTAAATAAAAATACATAGAGATTGAATTGCCTCTAAATGATATGGATTTTCAATGGACAGGTTCAGGGATGAGGGCGTCCATTCAGCCTTCTCCTCCAGCAGGTCTCCTCCCCCTATGTAACCTCCTAGCTTGTCTGGGTTGTGTCCTTCATGTAGTGTACTAAATGCCCCTAGAGAGTATATTGCCGTGCATTGGGAGGAACGAATCTGACAAACACAACCTTACTGTGAGATCTTTGATTCCCAAGGTATATTTTTCAGAAGCAACACTCTGGGTTCTTCACGGCAATGACTGCAAATATGGTTTTGTACCTCAGGTGAAGTGTGTGCAGTGCCTTAGTGAAAAAGTGTGTGCAGTACCCATCTGGGTGGCGCTGTTGTGCCATCCAGGAAGATCCACGTAAGGACTCAGTATCCTAAGATATCGGGAGCTGAACTCCAGATGCCCTTCTTCCAACATTTTCAAATGAGCTTAACTCCCACTGCGGGCACTTAATGCAGCTATAAGCGCCGTGACATATTTTAGCAGTCATAAAGATTTGATGTGTGTGTAGGTGTGACAACACACACATTTCAATTCGCTGCGTTTTATGACTCCAGGCAGAGCGAAGCTTTGGAAAGACCGGCATTCTTGTAGAGAAAACATTGTTTTGACATGATGACAGCTGTGATGCAGAAGTGCCTACAGCAACTCGCACATCGCACCCAGACTTTAACCATGATAAGCAAAACAACACAGTCTGAGCCAGAGTTTGGCAATTGTTAGCACAAAAAACAAAGCAGCAAACCTGCTGCAGTGCATTGAATTATTTCAGTACATTAAAAGCAACGGAATATATGTAGAGAGTTCTTAAAAAAATAATTATGTGGCGACCTGGGGAAAGCTTTCCCATTGTAAAAAGATTCTACTATGCGTTTTGCATCTAGTTTATTTACCATAGGCTGGAGCCTACCTCGGGCGACACTGGGTGACAGCCCGCAAGACCCTCACAGGGCCAACACACCACAATCACGCCCAGGGGCAATTTGGACCCACCAGTTAGCCTAAAGTGCATGTCTTTGGACTATCGGACTCAAATCCAGGACCTTTTTGCATTTTGGCAGATGTGCTAACCACTACGCCACCATGCTGGCCAAATGTTTGAGGGGAAAAAAATCAAGAATCACAGACTGCTGCTGTTAAATACCTTCATACTACTGATGAGGAGGAAATTTATTCTGAACCTTATGTGCTTTTTTCTGCTGGTACATCTGGACTAGACATAACGGCTCAGACATTGATGAAGAACCCCCTGAAGTCATGTACAGTAAATGTTAAAAGGTCAAGCGCCTGCACCACAGGCAAATACACCTACTGATCGGAAAAAACGTTTGATATTTACCTCCAGGACAAACATGAACCTCTGAATATCAGCCTCCGTCATAATAACTCTTCCAAAAACAGTTGCCTGTTATCTCTATTGCTGAGTCCATGCATATATATATATATATGTATACAGTCAGAGACATTAACATGGTTTGTTTTAATGTATACAGTGTGAAGTGTTATTCTAATTTGGTTCAGGTGTT
>JBCNYG010000020.1:10309231-10320812 GCA_039654305.1 Porochilus rendahli
CTTAGTCACTGTATGTGATTTGCCTCTGTCATGTTTAGCATATGTAAAAATAAACTCTAAAAGTATACATTTTGCTTGCTTTTCTATGTTCCCACATAGTGGGAACTATGGCACATCATAGTGGTTGTCACTGAAGTGAATAGTCTCTTCAATGTTCGATCTCCCCCAGTGCAGCTAACTGGATTATCAAATGCCGGCCATGTGTCTCACTGTCTGTGATGACAGACATGTAAAAGGACCATTGCTGATTTTTGTCAAGAGTAGGCTACGTAGCCATCAGCGTGTTTCTACCCTGTGATGGCCTGCTGAGCTGTCCAGGGCGTACTCTGCCCTTGAACGATTGTCCTGTGTCCATTTGGTGTCTGTGCGTGCCCACCACAGGAAACCCAATAAATCTGATGTTTTTGCTGAGTTGATGTTTATTGGCTATGTATCGCTGAATTTCATGACGATGGGCGGATTTAACATTAATAAAGAAAGTAACTCAAAAGATTGAGGCTCATACACCACCGTTCAGGCTCGCGCAGAATAAAAAACACACCATCTAAGACTGGTAGGAAGACAGACTTTCAGGTAAATGAATGTTTGTGGAGCAGACTCCGAAAACAGAAACTTAACAGAACATGAACTCAGTAAACGGATAATTGCGAAGACATGAACTCGAAAATAAGCTACTGAAAGAAAAGGCGCTGAAAAGCAAGCCTGCTATCAATCCAGGCTGTAGTCAGGAAGAACAGGGAAAACTAGTTCTTTGTTTCCTCCAGGGCCTAAGTTGATGCAAACTCTGGGGTTAACCCCCCTCTTTAGGCAGCAGTAGAGAAGCAAAACACAGAGACTTCTCGATGCTCAGGAGCTGCAGGGATTATAGATAAGCAACCTGTAACTTCACTGTTCATTCACTACTGCTAAAATATCACTGCTGCTCTCTCTCTCTGTCTCTCTCTCTCTCTCTCTGTCTCTCTCTATGGTCCAGTCACCATGCTACGCTGCGCTGAACTCAGACACACACTATCGCTCTTTCTCATACACACACAAGCTGCTGAATCCTTTAAAAGGAGCCACGCTTATAATATATCACCAAACTCAGTCATCTATCAGTGGAGACAGCTTTAATCTATATATTTATAAAGTTTTCTTAATGTGTCTCATGAATGAGCTCTGATGCACAGGGTAGTGTGACATGACATTAAGCTCATAGTTATCAAATAGCCCTTTAATCCTGGGTTCAATAAGTCTGTGTAATAGAATGAGTTTTTATCAGGCTATGCAGAGAACTGTTAAAGATGTAGCGAAGTGGAAGCCTTGATAGATAAGCAGGCGGAACGCATGGTACAGAAAAGACAAAATATGTATCAGTGATAGATAGGAGAAGAGTCGACTCAGCACTCGGCGTCAGTATGACCTTATGCTGCCTCGGTGGCCTTGGGGTGACTTCGACGGATGGCAGCTCAGCCTAGTGAACGTAGAGTTAGAGTGAGTACGACTTTTTTTTTGTTTATATGCATTTAATAATGTCAACATAGCAGTCAAATCCCTAGATACAGTAACTTAAAATGGTGTGTTTTAGACTCCAGTCATTACATCTATCCATCCATCCATCCATTTGCCGAATGCTCTTACTAGGGTCGCCGGGAGGCTGGAGCTTATCTCAGCCAACTCTGAGCAAAGGCAGGGTACACCTTGAACAGCTCACGAATCCATCACAGGGCCAATTCACATAACTATTCATACTTACATTCGCGTCTAGTCGTAGTTTGGAACAGCCAATTGTGCGTGCCTTAGGACTGTCAGCAGAAACCAGAGACCCGGAGGAAACGCATGCAAGCATGGCGAGAACATGCAAACTGTACGGAAACGCCCTCGCCAAGCTTGGGACTTGAAGACAGGACCTTTATGCTAACCGCTATGCCACCCTCTAATGATTGCATAGCACACGTAGTTTGGGTAATGTCAGGATTCTTTCCTGATGTACGGCTATGTGAGGTAATTCACCCTCAACATCAATCGAGTTAAAGTGGAAAGAACACATCGGCGTCTTCCTCATCCCAGGGTTAACAACCTCTGAGTATTCAGGAAACCTTCTCTCTTGAATGCCCTCTGGGAGAAAGATGATCCAGTGTGATTTATCCTGGGTTTATTTTTGTGAGCATTGCAGAAACTTCCGATTATTAACCGGGGTGTGTTCGTAGGCACTGTAATTAATCCCTTCCACCTGCAGGCTTAGCATAGCAGCACTGAATCGAACTTTCCAAATCTCAACATACATTTTTACATTTGATTTGATTTTTTTCCCCCGAATTTAAAGCGAGGGATTCAAGGGTTTTGTGTTTAAGACCAAATTAAATTTTTTGTGTATTTTTGCGGTCATTGTTTTTTTTAAACTCAGGAATTTCACCTTGCTGAAATATCTGTCTAGCGGTGAAACTGGGAGTGTGGGGCTGCCGCAGGCTGGGTGTACAAAACAAAATAAAGCTAAAAGGTGTCTAAATGTTGTGAGTCCTTTAAGGATGTTCCTGTGACAACTAGCTTTTAGGCATTCTAGTCTAGACATCTCCTATTATGTGTCTACAGCAGACTCCAGTCTAAGATAACGCATTATTGATCAGTGCTGAGATGTGTCGCCAGAAAAATGACGGAGTGCAAAACATACGGCTGCTTCTTTATTCCTCTTTCTCTTTTTCTGTCCTTTTTTCTCTTTCTTTGTCTTGTTTTAAAGATTGTGTGAACTTGTCACATCAACAGTGGTAGCCGTGAAATAGCATAACAGTGACTGCAGCCTTTGTTCAGTTCGGTGTTATTTGTGTAGCACGTTTTACATTAGACATGTTGCAATGTCAGGCAGCGCGGTGACGTAGTGGTTAGTACGTCCGCCTTACAGCAAGAAGGTCCTGGGTTCGATTCTCAGCTCGGGCGTTTCTGTGTGGAGTTTGCATGTTCTCCCTGTGCTTGCGTGGGTTTCCTCCGGGTACTCCGGTTTCCTCCGACAGCCAAAAAAACATGCACAGTAGGCTAATCGGCTGGGCACCGTCTCTTGTGATATGTGACTGATATGTATGTTTATAACAATAAGGGTTGTCACTGTATTAGAACTCACATTCTGAAATCACTGAACACCAATTCACATATGAACACATATACTTTAAAAAGTCCTAATTATGAATGTATTTTATTTTAAATCTATGCATGTAGTATTTCATTTATATGAACTAGGTTTAGGGACAGTGGTTGCACGTTCCCTTTCTCCACCATCTTGGATGAAGTGCCCTTTAGCAAGGCACCTAACCCACAACTTGCTCATCGGGCATGGTACTGTGGCTGCACACTCCTCTAAATGTGTGTGCGCTTACTTTGGATGGGTTTAATGTAGAGCCAAATTAACATAGCATATCAAAATAAATCAATAAATAAGTACTCTACATATACATGACAACCACCATACAGTCTAGCATAAGCTTGGAAAGGGGCGGGCCTTCAGTCGTCTGCAAACAACTAAATACTACATTCTGTACCTTTCAACAAAGCAATAAACACAAAGCAAGTACAAGATGATTATAGTCTTGTAATTATTCAGTATGACACCCGTTTCTCTGGGTCTTATACAACATATAAATATATTTCGACAGTTTCGTTCACACGTTGCACACCTTGTGACAGTGCCCTTAGAAACTGGGTATGTTTGATATAGACATGACAGCCCCTTTTATTCTTTTTATCGCTCTCCGCTACTTGACTCCTCAGCCCTGCGGCTCACCCCAAGGCCACTTGACACGGCTAACGTCTTGGCAGGAAGTGCAGAGGTCAGCGGTGAGTTCAAAGTCGGGTCACAGCTGCATGTCTGAGGACATGGCTGAGATTACGTCCCCCTCAGGACGAGCTCTGAATTACTGAGTGACGCTAACGGCAGCGACTGTCTTAACTAACAAGTCTTCCCCTGACAGAGTCTGGAAAACCTGTCAGCGGAGGAGAGAAAGAAGGAGGGCTTCAAAGAAGCCGCTTACCACTTCGGCTTTGATATTATTACATGGGGCAGTCTTCACCTTTGGGCTGTGATTTTTCCTTTTTTTTTCTTTTTTCTTTTTTTTATCTTAAAAAACAAAAAAAAGAAAGAAATGGATCAAAGACAGGGAGCATCAGTATTGTTCAGAAGCTGGAGAACAAGATGTCTTGGTGATGACTTTGTTTGGATAAAAGGCCAAAGAATAAAAATACAAATTAAAACAAAGAAGAGTGCTGAGAGGATTTCGGCCGCTTTGTAATTAAAACAACTTCAATGAAACCCATTTGAGGTCTCTGCAAAAAAAAAAAAACAGAAAAAGGGTTGAACAGTATGAGTAGCTAATGGTTCGTATTAGAGTGATTGCTGGTACAGTATTTATAATTTGTCTACTAAGTGCTTAAAAACAGGGTGAGAGAGAGAGAGAGAGAGAGAGAGAGAGAGAGAGACAGACTGAGAGTTGGTCAGGATAGAAAGGCTTTCAATGTCACCCAGTCACCCCTCCCACCATCCTCCCCAACCTTTCTCTTAACTCATTCCATCAGTCATGAAAAGATGTCTCTGATAATAATAATAACACCGTGTTATCAGGATGAACAAAGCGCCTGAGATCTAATCAGCTGCAGCGTAATCCTTCCTGTCTTTGGCATCGGCATCAGGTAGCAGGAGTTTGATGAGGACCAAATAATTTAGGCGTCGTTCCTCCATACCCCTCCGCCTCCCGCCCCCTGGTTCTCTCTCTCTCTCTCTCTCTCTCTTTCTCTCTCCCTCTCTCTCTCTATCACTCTGTTCTCTTCTGATGAAAGAAAGGAGCTCATGGTGCAAATTCACACAGAGAAATATGAGATTAATGAGTCTCTCTGCATAAATGACAAATTGTTCCATCGACAGCCCCCCCCCATTTCCTCCCCCGCTACCCCTCCACCTCCCACCCCAACCCTGATTCATTCCTCCCAGAGCTTCATAATACGCATGACTTCCATCATATCTGCCTGTGGCAACGCGCAACGCAGGCTGCAGTAATATCGTTCGAAACAATACCCGTGGAATTTCTCGAACTCTCCGACGCAATTTGCGGCCTCGAAAGTAATCAGGAGCGCGTCATCCCTATTCAGGACAGAAGTTGGTCTCCCTTCATACCTTAATCCTCCCCACGCTTTCCTTCTTGCCTCCTCTCTCAGCACGGTAACTTCGAGACAATCAATTACGAAGCACAGAGTAATCAATTAAGCGCCAGCAACGCACGTCGAGCTGAAGAAGGAGCTCCATCAGCGTTCTATTTTAAAGCCCTTAAACGTCTTTCAAATCCCTTGCGCTTTCATTACTTTCTTCATTTTTATTTGTGGATGAAACACAGGCGGTTAATCTTATCCGTCCTTGTGTGTAATTCCTGTCCGAAGCCACTATAACTGGATCACTCACTCACTCACTCACTCACTCATATTATTTATTTATTTATTAATTTTTTTTTTTGGATGTACTGTATTAATCCTGCAAAGAAAATTTGCCTGAACAAAAGTGTGCAACGTACATTTCATTTTCTGAACCACTTTATTTATTTTCAGGGTTACAGTGAGCCTGGAGCAAATCCCGTACACTACACCACACTACAGGTGGCAAGACTATCATAGGGCCAATGAAAACACCCAATCACAACCATGGGCAGTCAAAAATATCCAATTAGCCCAATGTGCATGTCTTTGAACTGTAGGAGAAAACCACAGCACCCAGAGGAAACCCACACAATCACGTTCAAAATGGATTTGAACCCAGGACCTTCTTGCTGTGAAGCAGACATGCTTACCCCTACGCCACCGTGTTTCATATCTGGATTAGGATTCAAAAAAAAAAAAAAAAATGCAGAAACCCCAAATTTGCTTAGGGAGTCGAAGTGAAACAGGACACGTCGCCATTCCTTGCACATGATTTCCCATTTTGCTTCTCATAATTGCCTGTTTCCTCGAAGTGCACACTTTTTCAGCCAGAGGTTTTAATAAAACAGGATGTATGAGGGGCAGGAGAGTTTGTCGTGTCGTGCTCAGGAGGCTGCCGGCATATTGCATCAATAAAAAAGGGCTGAACGGATTTATCTAGATGAAACGCTCAGCGGACTAAGGAACGTCTGACACCAGAACTGTACAAAAATATATAACAAAAACCCTTTTGCACCCTGAAGAAGTCTGAACCTGTTGAGTCATCGGTTAAGTCGTTGACCTGTAATAGAATCACTAAACACACACTACTGTATCAAATGACTCAACCCATAAAGTGACACCGATGATTGGATAATGGTGGGTTCGGATCTGCACTGAACACAACTCCAGCCTTAATGACGGGAGAATGTCACAGTCTGAGCTTAAGTGAGCGCGATTCGCTGACGGGAAGCGAGAACGATGTGGGCACTTCAAAAAGAAAGTGCTCGGCTTGATAATAGGGCTCCATTTAGCCATTTAGCGGTGTATCTTATTGCATCGCTTCAAGGGCTTTCACCACTTTCAGCCAGAGAGCACAGAGGATGCTCCGTTAGATGTGTCTACTTGACTCAGACATGTACAGACGCACAAATTCAACATTAGGGAGTTTGAGGAGGCGTGTTTGTTTTATATTTTTTTTATCTAAATCAATCTATTGCCCTTTCACAGCTCATCAAACCTTGAACTTTGCCTACGAGTCTTTCAGGAAACACAACAGTACGTGACATCTCACGCCACATTCCTCCAGAGGATCGGCTTTCGCTGCGAATGTCCGCTTCAACTCTTGTCACATTCAACCTGAGGAAAGACACAGCAGATGTCACATTCCTGCACATGTTCAGCCATTATTCTGCAAGAGTGCCTCTTCGTCTTTGCCAGCCTATAAAACACAAGCAGTGATGGGCAGGTCGCTTAATGTGCTCGACTCTTTCTCTCTCCTTCCCTCCTTGTGTCGCTAAAGGGAAACGCTGACAGATCCGAAGCTGTCTGAAATCCACTGACATCTTATTTTCGGCAGCTCTCGCTCTTGGGTGGAAGGGATTAGCCTAAACGGCCATGTGATGGGTCTAAAAAGAGAACATGGTGAGCCAGAGCGAGGAGTGCATGCTAGGTTTAATTAGGGGCTTGAGAAGATGTTTGCCAAAAAAAAAAAAAAACACCAGCAGGCACCTGTATAGCAAACAAAACAAACCCATGATTACTGTTAACTCCCATTAAATTTAGGAGTAGACGCCCTTATCCAGAGGAACATATTGTACACAAGTGCTTTGACGTCTCTGTCAAAAACATGCTAGTACAAATAGGTCAGGGTCGAACTGGTCTAACTCTTCTTAAATCTACTGAAATTAAGTATGACATGCCAGAGCAGCGGGCGGCATTGCGCTCTCGTGATTAGCACATCCGCCTCACAGCAAGAATTGCGTCCCGGGCTGTGTAGAGTTTGCATGTTTTCCCCGTAGTTGCGTAGGTTTCCTCGAGGTATTCTGGTTTCCTTCTCCAGTCGAAAACAGGCACAGTGGGCTAAATGGCTGTTCCAAATTGCCCCTGGTTGCATATGTGACTGCGAATGAATGTGTGTGTTGCACAGGTCTCGACAAGCGCCTGTGGTCTGCGATATCGTAGGGCGTGTCTCTGACTCGCTGCAGGCTTTTCTATTCCACAATAAAAATAATAATCACCTTAAATTCGCTATATTTAGGTCTGAATCCTTGAAAAAACGCAATCGAATTGTTATGTTTTCATCGTCTGCCGTGTTCTTTCCTTCTTGTCTCGTTTGACGTCTCGTCGTCTCTTGCTTTAGAGCGAGATGTCTCGTCGCTTCAGAAGCAGTGTAACCTGGTTAAAAATAATTGGGAGAAGATTGTACTGCTTCTGGATCGTGCATAGAACAAATAAATTGAGTTGCAGAGACAGAAAGATTTTTTACACAATGGCCTTTAAAAGGCAAGAGACATTAACTAACTCGTCTTCATATCAAAGAATAAAAGACCAGAAAAAAATTATTATTTATATATATATATATAATTATTATATAATTATATAGAACTCAGCAAACACATCTGGAACCTCAAGGACAACAACATCGAACACTTCATCTCATGGCGCATCCTGTCGTCACACTCAGCCTTCAATAGCTTATGGAAAATCAACTAAGGATTTTATATATATATATATATATATGTGTGTGTGTGTGTGTGTGTGTGTGTGTGTGTGTGTCAAATTTTTCTTTATTGATACTTTTATTTTTATCTCATTCTTACTTCATATGGAGCAACTGTGTGCACACAATTTCCTTCTGGGATCAATAAAGTATTCTGAAGAGACATTCCAAATGATTATTTAAATCAATTACTTCAATTACTGTATACACATATTAGTTTCTTCAATTGTTAATATTGTGCAGAATCAGCACTTTACATTGTTTCCATGTATAAAATATCTTTCCCAAGATAAATGTACAGATAAGTAACTATTTTAATAGAAAAAAATGTTTGTTGTGAAGTACGTATTGATTGAAGTTGGACTCATCTCCACTATTCTCACTTTCTTGTTCCCATTTTGTCCCATTAGTTACCCACAAAGGTGGGTGTTAAATGAATTGTAGTTGATGCAGTGTATTCATACTTATGATTTACTATTAGAAAGTATTTTTGCAATGTCATGTGTCTTTAGTTAGTTAAACTGATTTCTTACTTCAGAGAAATCACACTGTTTATAATCCTAGGTGATCAATTAGGGAAGTTTTATGTCCCATCAGTTACCATTTTAGTTCTTCACTTATGACTATGATCTAGTCGAATTTTGGTTGTTGAAATGGTTGTATGATGGCTTTTCATGGTTATGTTATTAAAATTTGAAAATTTATATTCCATGAATTTATGTCTTTTTTATTTTTTATGGAGAAGTAGTGTCTAAATGTCCCATCAGTTACGGTGGAATGTGCCAGCAGTTGAAAGATAAGTTATGACCAGTGGCAGATTTTGAAAAAAGGTATGCAAAAGCCTGGACCTACAAGGCTCCTTCTTTTAAGGTAAACATAATCGATTTTATCAAAGTGTATTGGTTAGCTAGATCAAGTAGTGGTCTTGTTTGACTTCCGAATTTATTTAAAGTGTATTTTATTGCTTTGATTTAATTAATATTTCTCACTGTCAGTGACCAGTAGTGAAAAAACTAAAAACGTTGATGAAGAGAAAACATTCTTGGAGCTTTCAACCCATACATTTATACATTCTTCGTGCATTTCAGCTATTTCTATATGATTTTGTGATATTTTATTTGAAGTTAATACAGATAAAAGGCAAGAACAGTATACTGGAAGATCTGTTTTCACTCAGCTTGGTTTGTGCATGTAGCCAGTGTTTGTATTAGTGTTCCGTTAGAATCGGACACACATTGAGTTTTATAGTTTGATGTTTTATCAGGTAATGGGTATTGTAGCAATATGTTTTAGTACCTTGATATTTCCACAGAGCACATGATGCATTCTGCCTGGCTGGATTTGCTGTTTTGTGATATCTGTTGATTAGAATCCCAGTGTACACCTGGCCTGTGTTATATGAAGTCTGCATCATGTGGTATCTGATGTTTGCATCAGAGCATCTTTTAGAAGTATGAGTTAATGAGAATAGTCTTGGACAAATACTCAATATCATTTTCTCTGATGCATCCCTATTTATTATGACAGGTGCTTTGGATTTTTTTAGGATTTTTTTGGAAAATTGTATTCTTCTGTATTATTTTAGTTCAGTTGTCCTGGTGTCATCAGTACACAAGCAACCAAATTTAAGGTGTCTACAAGACAGAAAATTAAGAACCTCATGCACATACGGATTCACCAAAAATATCATCAGACAATGAAGACCTGGGTAGCATGAAGGTATACTGGTTAGTACATCTGCCTCACAGCAAGACAGTCTTGGGTTCGATTATCAGGCCCTGGTGTTTCTGTGTGGAGTTTGCATGTTCTCCACGTACTTGTGTGGGTTTCCTCTGAGTACTCTAGTTTCCTCCCAGAGTGCGAAAACATGCACATCAGATTAATTGTCTTAAATTGCTTCTAGGTGTGGGTGTGAGTGTGAGTGGTTGTTTGTGTGTGCCCAGCATCGTCTGAGATAGGCACCAGCCTCCCTGCAACCCGGATTGAACAGTTCGGCAAATGAGTGATTGAGAATGAAAACCTAGATTACAAAATTTTTAAGTATACATAAAAAAAAATGCTCTATGGATTTCCACTTAATGTGTGATATGGTCTCCTCCATGGCATCAAACACATCAGAGACACTTTCCTTTCTGATATACTATTATTGGTCTACCGAAACACACCTGAGTTAACCTTCAAAGTTCAGGCTTATGAATTATCTCCTGATTCTACTCACATGCACATAGCATATTTATGCCCACATGACCTCTGTAAAAAGCACATGGGGAGTAAAGCATAAATCCTGCCATGAAGATATTCATTAATTAGTAGGAAACACATCATTCTGGTAATTTATTCTGGCCTTTCTGCCTCCTACAACGTCTTCGTAACATTGATACCTCCTACACAGCTCTTGAATCTTTGCTCATGTGAAACCACTGAGCTGTTAAGATACTCAGGGCACTGCAGTGTGGGACGCTGCGTGGCATTGGTTGTGATGGTTATGACACAGCTGAATGACAGGACAGGCGTCTGAGTCAGGACCATTTTGGCAGTTTGCCCATCTGCGTCTCTTGTCTTCTGTCCCAGGCCACTCTTTCTCTTATCCACGTACAAATATTATCTCGGCTGCTCTGACACAGCCACGGATGACACTTGACCGACTTATCTGTGTGCCTGTGTTCCCATGTCTGTTCAGCACTTGCAGTACATGAGTAGAGAGGATGGGGAGCACTGATTTTCAGTAACACTCCTCTACAGTATATGACATCAGTTGCAAGATACCTGAGGGTTTTTTTAATGTATTGATTTCTTTAATTGATAAGGTATCCTCTGTTTAATTCAATTTTATATGTAGAAGCCGTTTAACAATGGGCATTGGCACATTGATGTTTACAGATAATTGGAAGTAGATTTAAATATCTAATGAGCATACCAAAGGCAACAGGGGCAATGAAAAACTCTCTGAACTGACATAAGGAAGAAACCTTGATAAGAACCAGAATCAAAACGGAACCCTCTTTTGGGTAACACATAGTAGTTCAATCGTTAATCATTTTACTATCCAGCTGTAGCGTAAAGGTAAAAAGTATGGTGTCTTTTTGAAATGATGTTCTGCAGGGTCACAGAGATGGCATAGTGGTTAGCACTCTCGCTTCAAAGCAAGAAAGTCCCGGGCTCAATAGGAGCATTTCTGCGTGGAGATTCCCCACACAGTCCATGACATTAGGTCAGTTTGCTATTCTAAATTGCCCATAGGTGTGAATGTGAGTGCGAATGGATGTTTGTCCTTGGGAATAGGTTTTGCAGAGGGCTTGCCACTCTCTTGGGTAAAAATGCACATTCTGGCAAGCCAAGAAAAGGGTGGCCCAATGGACCAAGTGGAGGGGGGATGGATAGATAGATAGATAGATAGATAGATAGATAGATAGATAGATAGATAGATGGATGGATGGATGGATGGATGGATGG
>JBCNYG010000020.1:10358397-10374501 GCA_039654305.1 Porochilus rendahli
GAGTCGGCTGAGATGGGCACCAGCCTCCCCGCGACCCTAATTAGGAATAAGCGGTTCAGAAAATGAATGAATGTTATCATAGTATTAAGCACGTTATCATCACAGCAAGGTTCAAGCCCTGTGCCTGGCATGGGCGTTTCGGCTTGTTCACTCTGTGCTTGTGTGGGAGTTCCCTGAGTAATCTGGTTTCCTCCCACAGTCCAAAGACATGCACATTCGGATAATTGGGCCCTGCGATAGTCTGAGTAGCTGTTCAAAGTGTACCTGACCTGGCCTTTTTACAGATCCAGCTGGGGTAGGCTCCAGCCTCCCCACTTAACTAATAATAGATAAAGCGAATCCGAAAATGAAATGAAGTAAAAAAAGTGTATCCAACATAAGGTCAGACCCAATATTAACTCAGTTCTTACTCATTGGACTCACACGGCACCGTGTAGGCCACAGTGCTACTCGGATCCTAATGATTGTTTCTTTTAAATTAAGAAGTTGTAAAGTAATAATATAATAAAATAAAATCAATCAGTCAAAAAATAATCAATGCCTAAGAAAGAAAAATCTCCCAGAGTTAAATTTTTTACCCAAGTTTTTGTCAATAATATAATTTAAAATGAAAAAAATGTTTTATTAGCGTAGAAAGGATTGCAACATAAATGTATTTTCACCCATAGATTCGAACTTTGAACCCTATACGTACTTTAGAGAACCCTTTCTTCCCTCCATCCCCAACTCCAGTTCCAAACCTGTCCAAAATTCGCTTCCACGTCCTCAGAAATCCAATAATCCAATAAGTCCCAAATTATTATTTCATTTTTTATCTCAAAGCACATTTTTCCAAAACTGCAATGAATTATTAAATAGCTACAGCAAAACTAGAAACACGAGGAAGTATATTTAATTATAAGACTGAGACTGAAAAATGTAGACCTGCCAGGAGGTTTAAATTCTACACATGCTCTCGACATGACATGAGTGCTAATACGCTTAAAGTAATGCGTGCAATACGAAAAGAATTTGATAAACGAAATAAGATATTAAATCTTATTGGCATCATATGAGGAAATAGGGTGCATCAAGAGACAGGGGAGATGTGCAACTGAATCGTGCAGATGTCTGATCCTTTCCTTTTTATGTTTTGTTGAAAACAGAGACAGACGGAAAGATGATCTGGATCTGATTCAATAGCCTCAATCCATGAGAAAGCAACACAAGGGCATATATGGATATCAAAAAAGTTCAAGAGGTTCTGTTTGGAACTCGAGCTATGAGATTGATATTTTACTAGCTGGAGCTTGGACATGATATACACCGGGATGATGGCTGTGCTCTTCCGATTAGATGATAAATCAAACTATTAGTCCAAAACAGAACTCTGATTATGAAATGAGGCATTCATTACTCTAATGAGAAAGTATGTAAAGTCAGTCTGAAGGATAAAAAAAAACAAAACATAAAATATGTCATATATTACTTGATGGCACGCCTCAAGAAATCCGCTCAATCACTCATTTGCTGGACTACTTACATCTAATACATCTGCAACTGGGTGAAGGCAGGGTACACCCTGAACAGCTCAACAGACCATCGCAGGGCCACACGCACACTCACTCCCACTCACAGCCACACCTATGGGCAATATGGAACAGCTGATTAGCCTAATGTACATGTCTGTAGACTGTGGGAAGAACCTGAAGAGAACCCATGGAAGCATGGGGAGAACTTGCAAACGCCACCCAGGAACCCGCGAGTCCAGGAATCAAACCCAGAACCTTCTTGCTGTGAAATGAACATGCTAACCACTATGTCATCATGCTGCCCTTAACAAAATTCAGTTAGCATGAATTTGGAAATGCTTACTCTCCCAGCGTACACGTATAAAGATTTCCACAAATATTTCTGCCAATCTTGCATTTTATTTGCATAGTATTTGGGATTCTGCCTATGGTGTCAGGTTAGCAATGAAAGGAAGGTCTTGCTTTGTTTAAACCGGCTAGTAAATGTTATGTTGCCTGGAAGCAACACCATACCAAAGAGGGCTTTCTAATGCGCTAACCGCTTAAATCTATTTTCATTTACGGCATTTGGCAGATACCTTCATCCACGGCAACTTGCATCGTTATCTCATTTATACAACTGAGCAGTTTAGGGTTAAGGGCCTTGCTCAAGGGGCCAACAGTGGGCGCTTGGTGGTACTGGGGTTTGAACTTTCTGATCAGTAACCCAGAGCCTTAATCATTGTGCCAAACACTGCCGACTAATATTGTAGATTTACGGGAATGGTTATTGTAGCTGGTTGCTGGTTTCTGTTGTGTTTGTAAAGAATGGGTGTAGGTGCTTTGCACCCTGAACTGCTTGCCAGTCCATTGCAAGGCTAGCACACACAATCATTCATACTCACATTCACAGTTAAGGCCGATTTGAAACAGCCAATTAGCCTAATGTGCATGTCTTTGGACTATGGGAGAAAACCAGAGCCCAGGACTCAAACCTAGGACCTTTTTACTGTGAAGCGGATGTGCTAACCACCACACTACTGTGCGGCACAACCGACAAGATGGCCACGATCATTCAATTAACCATTCCTTACAACCAGGTTAGGGCAGAAAAAAAATGTTACTCATCAAATTCATAGGCAGGAATGAAACAGACCTAAAAAAAAAGGGAAAAAATCAGAAATTCAAAAAGGCTCATGGACCACCGCTCAGGCTTGTGAAGGACAAAACATAACCTAGGTTGAAAGACATACTTGCAGGTAAATGTTCATGGAGCAAATGCCGAAATAAGAAACTTGGTATAAGCACAAAAGCTTAGGAGTGTGAGCATGGCATGGTAATGGCAATCTCCTGGAGTACAGAAATATACAAAATAAATTATCAGGGCACCAACCAATAAGCAACGAAGGTGCTTAAACTAATGACACAGTGGATACAATTGAGAGCAGAAACCAGATGTGCAATAAAAAGTGGTGACAAGCAAACATAGGCTCAGTAACTCAAGGACTGGGAACGCTGGAAAACGGGCGGAGGCAGCAAGAATGTGGCTGTCATTGGCTTAGTCAACAATTCAGCCTGGTGGTGGTGGTGGGGATAGGGTAATGCTGTGAAGAATGTTTTCTTGGCTCAAATTGTATACCTGTATACTGTAATGATACTCATGGTCCTCTCTAGCATCATGACCGGTTTAATATTATAAACGTGTGTAATATTGTGCTCCACATCACTCTTATTGTGCTCTTATCGATCAGACCTTGTGATAGAACTTTCTCAGCTCAGCGCTAATAGCTTCGTTGTCAAGGCATCAATAGATATTAGATTTTAGTCTTGCATCTAATCTCACAACCAGCCAAAGGACACGTAGCTTTAGATTCCTCTTTGAAGGAAACCTGGCGTTGCGTTAAACCAGGGAGAAAGTAAGAGAGTTTTCTTTAAAGACTCTTAATTCCTGTGAAACTATTTCATCAAACACAAAGTTTTGAGTCAGGGTTGCAAGGATTAAAAGGTAGTGTATGATGTGTCAAAAAAAAAAAAAAAAAAAAAATCAAAACGAGAGCTGAGACCAGGCTGGCAGCTGAGGTTGAACAGTGTCCTTCAGCATAAACACACTGGCTATTTTACGACTTGGCTGACAGCTTGACTGGTTCTTTCATTCCTTTTTCGTGTATTGCACCTCCTTCTCTCACTCCTACTCCCTCTCTTTCATTGAGCATCTCTAATCACAGGCTTTTCTGCACTGTCAGAGTGTCTGGCGAGGGTTGCCATCACGTCTGACAGAGCTGGCTAGCCATGACCCTTTTCTCCTCTTTCTACTTAACACCAAAGTCATGGCACACATCATCCAATCATAGATCTTGACATGCGATAGACTTCTGTGAAGTTGGACAGACGCTGGTTTATGTCTCTCACGTCTGTCACTTTTCACACGAGGACATGACGTAACATTTGGTAAAGTCGTTACCATGCTTGTTAAAATCTGGGATTTATTAAGATATCATCTACTTTTGGAAAGTTGGCCACGGCAAGAGCTCACGCTACATTCTCACCCAGGCTCTAGTCAACGCCTAGTTTGATTTATATGGAACTAAATAGGATCAGTCAATCCTCCAATCCCTCCTGTAAAACAACTTCTGCCTAATCTCTTATGGCGTAGATCTTCAGAAAACCCCTGGACATCATGAAGAAATTCTGCTTTCCACCAGCGGCTGTCCTGAACTGACCTGATCCTTAATTGGCTCTAATACAATGTTGTAAATCTACTGATTTAAGTAGTTGGAAATAAACTTTGCTTTCAGGAATAATGGGAATCAATGCTCGTTGTGAGTGGCCTGATAAGCAGTTGCCTTCCTGAAGAACAAAAAGCCAATACAGAAGCATTTTATAGAGTTATTACCTCTCAGTGACATAAGGGTCTACTGTATATACTTGTATATCGTATGATTTTATCTGGGACTCTTAATTTAAACAGGAAAGAAATGTAAAAAAAACTAAGCAGTTTTTTTTTAAATACAGGATCATTTAAAACATTAAGCTGCTTTCAGGGGTTGTTATGTGAAATCAATGATAGTCATTATTTTAAGTTAAACACACTGTCCTGCACACCATGATTACATTTTGAACCAAACCCCTGAAAAAACAAGAGTTCCTGGAGCACACAAACCTTTACCAACCCAAAAACTAACAATATTTACATATCAATCCCTGCTGTAATACCATATACTTAAAAAACGACCCTAAATTACACAGTTAAAGAATCATTAAATAAAATACCTGGATCCAGAATTTGATCCAGATTATCTCCAAAATCTAACAAAGTCCTTGTTCTCCAAAAAGAAAAACCCTCTTCAACTCTGGAAGAAATTTCATGAAGATCCATACATAACTTTTTGGTTCATATGGGAGCTTGATGGGCTTGGCGGAGGTTTGCATTCCCCGAGTGCTCTTGTTATATAAATCCATTGATGTGTAGCCACATGTTGTGGAATGCCCTTTGAACAAGTTAGATCCTGTTCCCATTAACTACTTCCTGTTATAGTAAACAACCACTCACACATTTGCTGGACCGCTTAATCCTACTAGGCTCACGGGGAGGCAGGGGCCTATCTCAGCCAACACTGAGCAGAGGCAGAGTTCACCCTGAACAGAGACAGAGACAACAGGGACAGCCAATGAGCCTAATGTGCATGTCTTTGGACTGTGGGAGGAAACCAGAGTACCCAGAGGAAACCCGCGCAAGCACAGGGAGAACATGCAAACTCCACACAGAAACAAGCCCAGGACCCAAACCCAGGACCTTCTTGCTATGAGAATGAATAAATAACCAAATAAATAATATTAATAATAATAATGATAATAAAAAATGCATATATCAGGTTTCTAAGAAGTTCATCGTTCAGCTACAAAGCACTGACATAAAAACCCTACAGTAACAACAATGATATGTGTTATTTTAAATAAAGTGCTGGGTTTCATTCAGGTCCTCTGATTTGCAAGCTACACGACCTGGCTATCTACCATTACCTAATTATTCCAGATGTGTGTGTGTGTGCAAGGCATGATTTCTGAGCTCTGCTCAACCATCTAATAAAAAATAATAAGAAGTTATTAGCTCCTATAGCAGCATTACGTGCACGGAGTACATCTGGTCTGATACAAAAAGTGATAACGAGGTGTTTAAACATCCGAAGCAACAGTACTGATGTTCTACTGTATAGGAAGTGGCATCTTCTTGCACTAAAGTCTTAATAATGGAAGTTAAATACAGAATAGGAAATTTGCTGTGCACTGAATTATTGATAATCATATTCAAATACATATTTTGCACATAATCATCTGAGACCATTTCTAAAACATTGGCTGATTTTCTCCCCCCTGCTTTTCTCTCACCACATGTTTTCTTCGTTCCCGCCTTTGTGAGCCGCAATTCTGCTTTAGAGCGTCTGGTGCTGAAATGAAGACATCTTGAGCTCGACTTCAAACACACTCCTCAGTAAACAGGCAGCGGTGGGGAGCGTGTTTCATCTGGCCCTCTGGGAGCCGATTATGCCTCCACCAGCTCAGGCTGTGGGGTGAGGAAAAGGGGAAAAAAAAGAGGTGAGAAAAAGAGGAGCATGAGAGGGGTTAACCAAGCCTCCAGCCTTCTTCTTACTGCCCCACAAAGAAATACAAGGAACCTCACTGTACTGAAACAGCCTGCTGGGATGCTGCTGTAAGTGAAAAGGTAGCTTTGCTAAAATTAGACTCAGAAAAAAAAAGAGAAAAGAATCAAGAATTGTTGATATGGAGGATTGTTTGATCTCAAAGTGAGCGTCATGGAGATCTCGGGAGGATGAAGCATTGCAGCTGGAGTGCAGAGATGAGTCGAGTTCAGGAGCGCAGGAAAAGATCAAATCGCTCCGTTTCGCATTCATGATTAGCAACAGCGTGTCTGGAATTTCACACACCATCAAATTCTGTACGATCTCAATCATAATGATGCCAGGAAAGGTTTTTAAAAGGCTTTTTCACACCAATAAGCCTGTTTGTTCTCGAGACCGGAGCAAATCTGAGCAAAAGCGATGCTTTTGGTTCACCGGGTTTGGTTTCACACTGCATGTAATTAAACAAAGTACAAAACGGGAAATAAATAAATGAATAAAAACTACAGGATAAGGTACACACAGTCATCACTCACTCTACTGCAGAAGCGCTTAATCCTAATAGGGTCTTGGGGAGGCTGGTCACGGCCGACATTAGGCGAAGGCGGGGTACAAACACGTCAGACATTGCAGCGCCAACACACACTACCATTCGCACCCACATTTACATGTAGGGGCTAGCTACAACTAGCCTAATGTGCATGTTTTAGATCGGTTGGAGGAAACCAGAGTACCCTGATGAAACCCATACAAGTACAGGTAAAACATGCTAACGTCACACAGAAATGCCCTTGAAGATCCCGGAAATCAAATCCATGACCTTCTTGGACATGCTGACCACTATGACAGTACCACCCAGGATCAGGTCCATATAGAAATAAATAGCTTTAAGTGTTTATTATATCAGATACTGATTTGTTTCCATTGGTTTGAGTGTGGTACCTTTTCATACTACTGTACAGATTTAGTAGATTTTCCAGGTAATTTGTTGTTTCTCCCATGAACTTTTTTTTGCGTACTAATAATACCGGAGTATGTGTATTCGGATGCAGCCACGGTTTAGTAGTGTGATGGATTCACAGTCGATTCAGAGTCGAAGTGTTTTCTCAGTGCAAACGAACCATGCTAATACTGAGGCCACTTCAGTCAGATACTCTCACAACATTTGTGCAACCAAATGTGCTTGTAGTGTTCTCACCTGCCTGAAAAATCGAGCCGCAGGGAGAACAGGGGTTCTTGGATTAAAGCGGGAAAAGAAACCTTTTGTTTTTCTGAAGAAATGTTCCGATAATAATTCTCTAATAAATTGGTAGTGTTCTGAGATGCCAGAATAATTGCTCTTATCTTTTACTGATATAAAGATCCTTCTTGATAATGCTAACACTTACAGATCGGATTTTAATTATTCTGGGAAACAGATAAAAATTTGTTAAAAATCTGAAGTTTTCTTACTTTTTGCTTGTTTTATTGTGCTTTCTTTCTATTTTATCTTTACTTTTTACTAACATATTCTTAGCATTTTTGATGTAATTCAATTTTTATTTATTTTTTTGAAACCTTTTTTGTACATTTGTTAAAATTTTATCTTAAAATGAAAATGCTATTTTAAAAAATTGATACATTTTTTACATAACATATGATGAAAAATGATTTCAATATATAATAATGAAAATAAACTACATCCATTGGTTGTTCATTTCATCAATCATTTTCTGAACCGCTTAATCCTAATTAGGGTTGCGGGGAGGCTGGCGCCCATCTCAGCCGACTCTGGCCGAGGGCGGGGTACACCCTGGACAGCTCGCCAGGCCATTGCGGGCTAACTAACAATCGTTAATAAAAATAAATAAATACAAAAATAAAATAAAAATGCTTTTAAAAACGGTAACTACATTGAAAATATGTTTTTTATATACTTTCAGAATTTTTTTTTTCATAATTATGGAGGACCAATAAAAAAAAGAAAGAACTACTATTATAGTGTTATTAAACAGTGTTATTTATAGTACACAGTAAAACACCACATATACTGAGCATTTCCCCCCATTTAATTTATCAATAATAGTGCATCCCAAAGTATTTTATTCAAACAGCATTACATAAACATTTATAGAACAGCAAAATCGTCATTTCATGTCAAGATATAACCTGGAAATGGTCAGGTGGAAAAAAAAAAGAAGAAGACGAAAAAACAGAAACACACATGAGGCTTTCCTGGCATTAGGCAGAGATGCCTAATAAGAAAAAGTGCATTATTATAAACCTGTGATTGGCATCTGCACTTCCTTCTATCACTATACCTGCTAAATCTGCTTAGAATGATTAATCAATCGTTGAAGCATCCAGTACCAAGAGTCATGCACTAATCTGGATAAAAATAAGTCAGTCAACACATTACTAACATCTTCAGTCAGGCATTTAGAAGCTGCCGTGCTGTTCATGAGCTACTGACAAACAGAAATGGCTTTTGCTAAGTTCTTCATGCTGCCATGGTTAGCACTTAAATCCAGCAAACTAATCTACCATCAAATGAATGTCAGCTAGTTTGTACAGAAACATATTCTCAACTAATATCCATCAGACAAAAGACTTTCACCCACCTTTCCCTTTATGTAAAATATTATTAAATAGATTTATTTGCTTCATGAAATAACTTTTATGAAACTGAGCTAAAGAATGTATTTTAATTCGATGTCACAATAGCTACCGTGCTGATGGCTTTAATGGCATTAATTCCTACTATATCTTGTTTCATCTTGCTCAGTGATCCACAGTTTTCTTACACGCATCTGTCTTTCAAGCTGTCACAATGAAATTACAGCTTTGCTTTTGATTTGACAAGCTGTATTCTGATGGGATTTCAATTAATGCTTGAGCCAATTTGTCTGATATCCTGTTGGATATTGTTAGGCTGTACTCAAGAACGGCTTGCCTAGAGCTCACCTACACAAGACAAATCTGTGAAAGGAAAATATATGCATACAATTTGTCTCAATTGGTCTGAGACTGTAGTTTTATGTACTGGAGGTCTTGCTCAAGGACCCAACCTTGGAAGCTTGGGAGTGCTGGCACACGGACTCACATCTTTTCGATCAGCAATGGAAAAAGCTTTATCCACTGAATCACCACTTCTATACATAGGGAACAAACCAGAAAGACTTCAGCCGATGCACATTTGAAAGTGGTTGGGGTGCACATAATTTCTCTGTATCATAAAGATCTACCTCTTGAGGAAGTACTTAGAATAGTAATTTCAGTATTTATCCTTAGAGGATAAACCTTTGTGCATGCTTTCTTTCTGAATTACATGCCTAGACTGATGGTATTCATAACCCAAGTGAACCAGTATCAAAATATGTTCTCTGACAGAGGCTTCAAAGCACTTATATAAGTTGATCTCGATAAGGCGGTCTTCCAAATGCTAAAAATATAAATAACTAACAATTGGACTTTGAGCTGGATTGCGACTAGATGTGGATGTGTTTGTGAATGGTTGTGTGTATGTGTGTTGGCCCTGCGATGGTCTGGCGAGCTGTTCAGGGTGTCACCTGCCTTCACTCCGTGTCGGCTGAGATAGGCTCCAGCCTGCCAGCCACTCTAGCTGGATTAAGTGCTTTGGCAAATGAGTGAGATGTGGGAGCTATTATGATATCAAGAACGTATTTTCAGCATTAATCTTATGTATCGAATATGTAACATGCACAATAGATTCAGAATAACACTGTATTGCTGGGAATGCTGTTTGCATGCTATTTCTGGATGAGGTTCCCTTCCTGCTCTGGGTAATGCAATTTCTGTTGTTTGGCTATTAATTTTTGTAATGGTCTGGTAACAGTTAATTGCTTTCTATATAACTAAACATGCAAAAGTATTCTATAAAGTTATTTAGTGATTTATAAAAGTATGTGTCTGAGTCATCTTTGTAGCTATGTGTAATATTTAATTTCTTTCAGACGCTTGACCTAAATTCTGCATGTGTGCACTTGGAAAAAAAAAAAAAGTGTTTTTTAAAGCTCATTAAGCCTGACTGACTCCATGTTTTAATCATGTACTGCAGTCAGACTCAAAGAAAGCTACAAGATTAAAAAAAAACAACAACAGTATTTTGTAAGACACTCTGCTCTTATAGCGCTCATGCTTGCATTAAGATTTCCCCTGTGAATGTTTGGCAGCTTGGCAGATGGTCGACTTTGGAAGATGGGCACCTGGGTACACTGCTTATGGACTGAACTGGAAGCGTTGCCCTGCATTTTGAACGGAAAAATAGTTTAGACAAAATTTGTTTAAAGTCTTTTTATTGGGGTGAAATATATTTGCAATGATTTTGTGGATATGCCCCATCATTGCTTGCTTTTGCCCTCTGGCATTTATTATCTGGTGTGTTCAGTTTTATATATCGTGCTGGATATTTCAGGCATAAGTGGGATCAATGTATGCAAGCATGCATAAATGAATATATAAAGATTTATATTATATTATATTCATTTATAATAGCTGACTCTGGGCGAGGGCGGGGTATACGGGGTATCACTCACACTCACACTTACACTGGGGGTGATTTAGAATAGCCAATTGGCCTAATGTGCATGGTTTTGGACTGTGAAAGGAAACTGGAGTACCTGGAAGAAACCCACGCAAGCACAGGGAGAACATGCAAATTTCACACAGAAACGCCCGAGCTCGGGACTCACACCCAGGACCTTCCTGCTGTGAGGCGGACGTGCTTACCACTGCGCCAACCTGCCTCCCTGCAAAAATATAAAATAAAATTAAAAAGTTTATAATCTTTACCAAGAAATAAATAGATAAATAAAAAGATAGCATTTAGCCACTTTCATTTTTACTTATGAAAGCATACTATATAGAGGCCAGGCTCCTTACAAGCAGGTTCTGCTTTACTGTGTCAGATGCTTTGGACAGGTCGATAAAAAGAACAGCAAAATATTGATTTCTTTTACAACAGTGAACAGTATCATTTACCACAAAAGATTTTGCAGTAATAGCACAATGGCCATCTCAAGCTAAAAAGTGATACAGGCTCATGGATGATTGTGTGTGTTATAAAATTTTGTAATAAAACAGAACTACAAGGGAGTCAACAGTGCTACCAATGTTTAGTAACTCCTATTTTTTAGGCTTTCTTTTCCTTTTCCTAGGTTTTCTGGGCAAGTGAAGAAATTAAAAAATATGTGAACACTATACCTGAAGGGTTAAATACTGTAATCAAAGTAAAGGGTAGCCTCACTAAATATAGTTTAGTATGTTTTTTTTTAAAAGAGTTATTTTTGTTATTACTGTATACTGTTGTTGTTTACTTATTTTTGTCAATTTGATCCAATATTACATGAAATAAACACTTGAATAGTACTTGGTTTCTCATTTTGTAAAGTGTTTAATCATCTCTGCATCACTGTATTTTTTTCTTCACTCACTAAACCATTCCATATGGAAGTTAATTCATGCTACGCAAAGGTCAATTTGACACATTTTTAATTTTTCTGAAAAAAATATATTTTCAGTGTTTCTGTTTATTAGCTGAACTTTTACCTCAATATACTTGTTGAAATTTTTTTTTTTGGTTCTCACTGTATACGGTAGCATTGTTCAATACATTTTCACCAAACAATTATAGAGAATTAATTTTTTACTTCTTTTTATTAGGAGCCCTTTTAGATAAATGTGGTGGTGTATAATCTTCACTGCACACCACTGTACATTCTTTATCTTTTTCCCCTGGGTACACTTGATAATGACTTTTATCAATTGTTTTAGTTGTTATACTTTAATTTTATATGTTATAATACATTTGTGAATCACCACGCTTTGTTTGCACGGGCACTGTGCAGGTTACCTTGTGTCACTTGTGAAAAAAAATAAATAAATAAAAGACTGATTTTACCCCGTTCATGTTTACTTTGATAATGTGTATTGACCCAAATTAGCATGATCCCGCGGCTCATATAAACATACTCATTTACTCAGTCATTTGCTGAACTGCCTAATCCTGCTAGGGTTGTGGGAAGTCTGGAGCCTATCTCATCCGACTTTTCACATTGCTGGCTTTTGTCTTATATTACTTATCATTATTCCAAGAGTGTGTTGTGAAGCAATGCCATACTCAATATTAAATAATAAATTGTCCACAAGAAACCCATATCCTCTGTATTCTAGAAACAGAAGTGCCACTGTGCATTGTTTTTATCAAAGCCGATGAGAATTCACTGGCTTGAGTAAGTGTTGTTTTGGTTTCTGTAAAAATCTCTAAAGTGTTTTGGGACAGCATGTGCCGTTTGTGGCAGTCACTTGAGCCAAGAATAGATATACTTGGTGTTGAAACAGTAATGGTATGACCATAATGTGCTCACACAAACCCACAGTGTCACTGTCTTAAGAGAGCCATAATGTTTGGATGGCAAATGTACAGGTTCAGTAATGTTATCATGTAAAGAATCAGCCACAATCGGGTGGTGTGATGTGTAAACTGGAGTTACTGTCACCACTATGATGTCAATTATCTCCTAAAATGAGCACATCTTGAAGTAATTCTTTTTCCTCTTACACAACAACGTAAGTTTGTACCTGTTATAAATTCACTCTTGGGTGAGGGCTCAGTGAGTTCTTTTCTTTTCTTTTCTTTTCTTTAAGAAGTAGGAACAATAAAGTTTAAAAGTATAAATGCTTCATTTAATAAAAATAAATGAATGAGTCATCTTGAGGGTAATTCATTAATTTGTTTAATAGTGTGAAAACGTAATTAAATAAACAAATAAATGAATTACCGCAAAGGTGGGCAACACCAGTACAGAGTTGGTCAACCGATTAAATTTGGATACGAACCATTTGTGGTTCCCTCCCATTTCCCTTAAATGTAGTAACACTTTATGTAATCTGTATGTGAAAATAAATGCCTTGCAAAAAAATTTGGTGTAAAATCCCAATTTCTGAATCACATGAAAATAATAAGTTGTATGAAAACAAACTGCGAAATACAGTAGTTATGTAATGGTTTGGGGTTGCTTTGCTGCCTCAGGGACCAAGTAGCTTGCAGTCCTTGATTCAAGTATAAATTCTATATTATATTATATTATATTAAAGTCTGCGATGGCCTGGCGAGCTGTCCAGGGTGTACCCCGCCCTCGCCCAGATTCGGCTGAGGTGGGCGCCAGCCTCCCCGTGACCCTAATTAGGAATAAGCGGTTCAGGAAATGAATGAATTAATAAATAAATTATATTAAAGTGGCCTTAAAAATATTGCAGAGTCTTTTTTTTTGTAACTGTTAAAGCAGAACTGAAGATGGGCCTGTCAACATGATTCTGATTCTAAACACACAAGAAAATCCATTTAGGAATGACTAACAAAGAAGAAATTAATTTATAGTACTCAAAGGTAATTTATTTTTTAATTAACTCAAAATTAATTTAAGTATACTCAAAGCCCAAATTTGAACTCCATTAATACTGGGGAGTGGGGCTGGGGGATAAAGATGAAAAATCACCAAATTGATGTCAGAGCCTGGTAGACAGTTATGCAAAATGTCTGCAAAAAGTTATTTCTGCACAATACTATTAGTATGACCAATATTAGATTCTGAGGCCAAGCATCTTCACAGGATCTTACATCTGTTATTATTTTTGTTGGTTAAATTATGAAAAAAAAAAAAATAAAATCATTTTCCCCAATGCTTTTATTCAAGAATATCATCTTTCTCTGCTGCTGGTGTATTACAGAGGGTGAAATGTTTGCATGTACTATCTTCATTGCTATCGGCATCATGGTGACATAGTGGTTAGCATTTCCAGTGCAGAGCAAGACGGTCCAGGGTTTAAGTCCCGGACTCAGCAAGGGTGTTTCTGTGTGGAGTTTGCATGTCCTCCTTGAGCTTGCTTGGGTTTCCTCTGGGAATTCCCGCTTCCTCCTACAATCCAATCCAAAGACATGCACAGTAGGCCAACTGGTTTATCCACATTGCCCCTAGGTGTAAATTTAATGGAGGTGTGTGTGGTGGCCCTGCAATGGTCTGGTATGCTGTCCAGCATGTACCCCACCTTCACCCATTGGCAGCTGAAATTATTACCAGTCTTTCAGTGACCCTAGAGTTAGTATATGACTGTAAACTAATCATGTTAAATAAATCACATGCAAATTCAAAACACAGAATGCATGCATGTAAAAGTGTATAAAACAACATACATCTCACACATGAATCAGATTTGCTTGTTGCCAGATGAAGTTTGTAAAAATTTTGTGTTTTTGAAAGAAAATATTTTGAGGGCAGCTGAGAGGTTTTGTGGAGATTTTCTGATGTACACAGTGACATACCCACTGAGGTAATCCTCACAGCAGCTCCGTAATTGCATCTTGTAAGAACATTGACTCTGTTGCATATAAAGGCAGAAAAAGCATTATCCGTTTTGGAGTTACATGATGTATGGTGTTGTAGGAACTTGGTACTTGGTACACATTTGTACAGCCTGAAACCCCCAACGTTTATGCACTGTTAGTAATACATACATTTTTTGTTTCATTCTAAATACATGACCAGGCATATTTTGGCATGACATAAGATCGTTGTGACAGGGACACGGTTTTGCAATCTGTTCCTAAGTGAAAAGGAGGTTAAATTATAACCAGCCAGTTTCTTTCAAAACATTTCAGAATGTATTTTAATGGGGGAAAAAAGAGGGAGGGGGCGTTCTTTTTTTTTTTGGCACTAAAAATTGACATTTGATCAGTTATTTTTTAGTACATATGATATTGTATATATAATGTTAGAAAATAGATTGCTGACTACTTTCATTGGATGAAAGTAAATGTTTAATTTTCTGAAGTGTAGAAAATCAGATAGTTATTTGGCTTAAAATGCTCTGTGTGAAATAACAGCAAAAAAAATAAAAATAAAAATTAAAAAAAATCCGTGTGGTGATGTCAGGGTTGTAAAAACAGATTGGTGAAAAATCCACAAAAAAAAAAGTACAACTGTTTTATCAGAGTATTGATTGCAGAAAAAAAAAAACTGGGTTGGAAATATTTTGGTCTAAATAAAGCCAACTCAAGTGGTGGCCCGGTGGTGGGGCGCTGGCCGGTCAGGGTTTCAATTCCCACTATCACCGGGGTTTTATCAAAGAGTGAGTTGAATGAGTTATCAAAGGCTGGCCATGTCTCTCACTGTCTGTGGTGAGAGGCAAGTTAAAGAACCATTGCTGCCATTTGTGAAGAGTAGACTGCATTGCCGTCAGCGTGTTTCTGCCCTGTGATAGTCTGGTGAGCTGTCCAGGGTGTACTCTGCCCTCATCCAGTGCCGGCTGAAATGGGTTGCCAGACTCCTTGCAACCCTAATTAGGATTAAGTGGTTCAGAAAATGAAAATGAAGCCAACTCTACAGTCATCTGCTCCCTGGGTGAGATTAAATCATGGCCACCACAATTTAATTGTTTTTGGACCTGTAATAGTTAAGTGAGCGGTTCAGGAGGGAATCCCACCTTTGCTCAGATAAGCTCCAACCTCCCCTGTGACCCTAGTAGGAGTAAGCAGTTTGGAAAATAAATTTAACTGTTTGTTAGTTTTGATGGAATCGTATTGATTTCGTATCAAATGTACTGGTGTGGACCTGCTCCTGTCTACTGAGTGGAATTAATGGAGGCATGTCCATTAATCCACCCCACTAATTTTAAATGGAGCCTAGTCCAGACATTTTTGGATGTCACTGAGACTGGATTTAAATATAAAGGAACAAACTTTTGGGCTATATGGAAAGCTCTATTGATGAACATTTGCTTTGCATTTTTAGCTCCAGGATGAGCTATTTAAGCTACCAGGACTGTACCCTATTTCCACTAACACTGCAAAACATTCATTCATTCATTCATTTTCTGAACCGCTTATTCCTACTTAGGGTCGCGGGGAGGCTGGCGCCCATCTCAGCTGACTCTGGGCGAGGGCGGGGTACACCCTGGACAGTTCGCCAGGCCATCGCAGG
>JBCNYG010000020.1:10491038-10503818 GCA_039654305.1 Porochilus rendahli
CGAACCGCTTATTCATATTTAGGGTCGCGGGGAAGCTGGCGCCCGTGTGTGTATATATATGGTAGAAGGAAACTGGATGGTCAGATTGGTCAGTTAGGGTCGTGGGGAGGCTGGCACCCATCTCAGGAAACATGTGTGTGCTATCCACACAGAAAGGCTCCGAGCCCGGGAATCGAACCCCGGACCTGCTTGCTGCGAGGAGAATGTGCTAACAACTGCACCAACGTGTCACCTGAGAACATTACATATAAGGGAAAAAAACATAACCACTTCTTACAGCCCAAAATTCCTGTTATCTGTATTGTCATTTATGCATAATATTTAATTCCCTACTAGTAGGATGATAACTACATACTGTACATGGATCCTCGTGCAGACGTAACAGAGAGAAGAACAACTGGAATAACATTTTCTACAGCTTGTGCAGTTTTTATAAGTATGTATTATCCCCCTTCGCTTTCGTCTTCGGCTAGCCTCTGAGGAACAGGACAGTCTGATCCCTTAGCAATTCCATAAGCAATTTCCACACTGCAGTAGGTCATTAGCAGAGTGGTTGACGTACCCACAGTCCATGAACAAAAACATGGAGTCTCATTCGTATTCGCCTCACTTCGCCGGCTCTTTGTTGCACACACAGAGTCATTCGGATTCATTTGGCTTGTTTGATCTGATTTCGTCCATCATCCCTCCTCCTCGCCCCCATTCCCACTACCCCTCCCGACAATGGGATATTAATAATTAATATTGCAATACCCCTGCGATTCACTCATCAATTTAAAAGCCCAGACAATAGCTTCGCGTTGGTTGGCATGGAGGATGCCAGGAGATCTTCGATGAGACTTGCACGATGGGAGTAATGAGGGAAAATAAACCGTAATCTCAGCTAAATGAGTTCACATCAGGCGGATCGCTGAAGGTGACTCGCTTGATTTTCCTGGTCGGATTTTCTAACTCAGTGACTCTCCCCACGCAGGAAGTACACATGTATCTCTTGCACATGACCTTGGCAGTCATTAGATCACGACTGCCATTTATCAAAGTTTGTTTTGACAGCAGGTGGCATCCGAGATTTGATTTGAGGTGCCAAGATCTCAAAACGGACACCTTCCCTCCTGACACGCATGTCAGCATGAGACTAATCAGGAAGTCACAAAGGAAAAGATGGTCTGCTTGGTTCCAGGTGTTGGTGTTCGACAAAATGTCAAAGTGGGAGCTCCAAAATACTCAGAACCACTTGAGCATGATGGACAGAAGCATGTGGTTTCTGTCTATCATCCAAAAATTTTAAATGTCTAAGATTTTTTTTTAAATAGCTATTTCTTTGCATATACCTCTTGACAGATTATCAGTAGAACCTCTTACCACTTCCTACTGAAGCCTTCTGAACTCTGTGGTGCTTAAGTTATATAAGCATGTTTGCCTTTTCATATATCGGTCCATTACTTCAGGCTTCCCCTCAGTGCTGGCAGCAAACCTCCAAGAACTTCCTGAGCTTCCTATGTTTTGTTATTATAATTTTTTAATGTGCGCACGTATTTATTTTTTTTCTAATCAAAACTTTGGTTTCATGTTTTCTTTTCTATAACTGGTGGCTGGGGTTGTGGGCATTTCAGATTCCATAAACGTCACCAAAAGAATATTTTTGCATTTTTCATCAGGGGCATGGTAAATTAATTACGCCCCAAAGATCCCACACAGTAACCCTTGGGATCATAGTTCAACAAATGAGGTCGTTAAAACGCAATGGTCCCATTTCCCTCAACTGCCTATGACATTTAAATGAGCTAAAAGTAGACATATTACACTAAATCCAATTAGGTTTCCTCTTAATCCATGAAACTGGGCATTTAACAGAGTTCAAAAATTCATTGGCCTGAAATAAAAACGTTTCAGAAACGGGATTAGTGTAGCTAAAATATATTCCGCTCAATATGTGTGTGTGTGTGTGTGTGTGTGTGTGTCTGTGTGTGTGTGTGTAAAAAGGAGAGAGAGAGAAATAAAGCTGATTAATCTGTACCCCTGAAAGCCAAGCAGTGATGGGATGTAATACAGAATTTAAACGAAGATTGTAGAATATCGAAAGCTACTCATACTTAGAAGGAATGCATTCAGTATTTCGAATTCAGCAACTGCTTTATCGTGGTCTAAGTCAAGCGGCCTGTATCCTGGGAACACTAAGGCAAGAAAACACTATACCAATCTTAGCTTCCAGCTAACCAGACTCCAAAGCTGAAACTGTTAATGATATTGGTCTTGAGACTTTTATTAGGCATGACTACTTTGCCTAGATGCCTCAGCTTAAGTGTTTGGTTGGCTGGAAGCCATACTGGTCCTCAGTGGACAAGATTTGAAGACCCTTGTTGAAACATATTTGTAGAAGTTCTGGCAAGTCCTCAAAAGTGACGATAACTAGGCTGGCCGTTTGTAAAAAGGCTATGGCCAAGGGTGTAGCGATTCATAACAATTTAAAATATATTTTAAAATCTATTGGTGTAATCATTTCATATTGGTCTTGAAACTACCATTAGGCATGACTACTTTCACAAAAATACTTAATAACGTCCACTCTTCCGGGAAGGCTTTCCATGAGATAGTTATGGAGCACAGGAACTATAACAGTTCAGTGGGGATGAGATCAGGGTTCTCTGCAGGCTTCTCAAGTTCTTCCACTCCTTCCTTACCTTCACGGAGCTTTGTGTACATGGGAATTTACATGGTGTAACCTGATCAGACCTAGTTCAATTAGATGGAAAGCCTTAAAGGGGAGATACCTTTTCCACTTTTTTGACCTATGAATGTTTTTACAGTGTTGAACAGCTGTGTTTGTCAGTGCTAGAGTGTTTTCCGTCTCAACTGTTTAAACTGGCCATGAACACAAGGGTTTTGCTGTGTGTGTGTTTTTTTCTTTTGGGTATTGGGCACATTAGTGCATCACAGCGTGCTAGACCTTCTGATGAGCTGGCCCACCCTCGCTGCCCCTCCATGTACATCATTATATCCGCCTATACCAGTCTGCATTCCAGTGCACTGAAAGGGAAGGTGACCCACTTCTGAAAGGTGACCAATCAGAGTAGGCACAGAGAGTGGAAAGACCACAGATGGGAGGAGGAAACTGTCCGGTGCACAGAAAATCAGTGTTTCAGTTGGAGGTGGGGAAGCAGGTTCTTGAAGAACTGTGGAGGTTTTTGGATTAGGATTCATAACGGTGTGTCCGCTGGTGTCTGAAATAAAGAATAAAGGTCTGAAAATGGGAATAATATCTGTTCATTAACAGTCATTGTAGAAAATTGTAAGGAACTAAATGCAACAAACAGGACAGTGGTGCCTCAGTGGTTAAGTCTCAGGGCTAAAAGGGTTTCGGGTTACTGATCCAAAGGTTGGGGTTTCATACTTCAGCACTACCAAGCTGACAGTGTTGGGCCCTTGAGCCACACCCTTAATTCCCAATTGATCAGTTGTACAAAAATGATAAATGTAAGTAAGTCCCTTGGATAATGGCGTCTGGCAAATGTCTATATTGTTTGTGCTTACCAAGAGTACTGTTGTATAGATATATTTTGTTTGAATGAGTACATTATCGTGCTTGATAAAAGATCATTGAAATCATGGCACTGCCTCATTGTCTCATATCTCCATTGGCTTTAAGTAGCTACCTGGATTGCAAGTTTATATACAGGGACAAAAATTGACCATTGCCCCACACATTGACAAATTCCAAAGTTGTTTTAGCCAGTACTTTGTCCATGTGACTCAAGATGCAAGAAAGATGAAGGGTGATATCTCTATCAGTACCAAGGTAGGGGGGGTATGGTTGTGACCATAATCAGCATGGTATGCGCTAATGAGCTTACTCAGCAGAGTCATTGAAATTGTGTAAATGTTTAGACCAGGGCATACCAGCACTTTCTTCAGTGTCTTAAATAAATAAAAAATATCTACACTGGCCTATGAAAAGAACAAAGTTTTGCCATGTGGATAAAGCAGTAATTAATGGCAGCTTCCAATAAACCATAACCAAGAATAACATTCTTCACAAATGATTTTCACTAAAACTGTTAACAAAGTCATCCGTCTAATGTGGCAATATGTTTAATAAACAGCTTCTCAGGCATCTGCATCTGCCATGATCCTTGCCTAGTGGTTTGCTTGGTGTCTATGTTAGTAAGAATGATTTGGCTGCGATATGCTCTCCAAGGGAGACGGCGTGGCCGTGGCTGAGCTCGAAGTGATAATTCACTGTTAGAGCCATTTTAGCGCATGCAAAGATGGCTGTGTCTGTCATTGGGCCCAATGCACCAAGACAATTACAAAAGCAAGCCATGCATATCAGTCATGTATTGACTGGTTTTTTAAAAAGAATGAGAGCAAAAGAGAGAGAGACCAAGGGGAAAAAAATATATATCACCTTCTCTTACAATACATAGTGCCAGCAACCATGACTTATATGTGGCTTTCACTAAATCCTTTCTGTCATGCATTTGAAAATGATGTAACTGAACGTCCATTTCATTGCTTAATCTTAAAATATGATCAACCTAGCGTAGGCTTTTCCGACTTTCTCTCTCTCTCTATTTTTGGAAAATCATCTTTTTTCATCAGCTGTGGATTTTGATGGTGGTGATTGAATGGCGGGGGGTTTTCATGAAGTGGTGTTTCGGAATTTCTTTCAAAATTGGTCAACATCGAGTTCCGAGTGAATTATGAGAGCTGTCTAAAATAAAACGAAAACGAAATGACAAGGCATGCAATCTTTTTTAATTTTTCATCGAACTCTCTCTCTCTCGACTTTGCTTGAATGCGTAACGGCACTCAAAGGGAAAATGAGAAAAGATGTTAAGAAAATTACAAAGTTAGGAATTATGCAACATGGAGGCAGTTGGGGAAATCGGGTGCAGTAATTTGGGAGCGTTAACAAGGTTGAAGATTGGATGAATAACAATTATATGTGGGGGGGAAAATATAACAATAAATTGTGCGTTTGTTCTCCAAGATCCCTTGCCCTCGCCCAATTTGCAAGTAATGCAGAGGAAATCAACAGATAAATGGTTCTGTTCTGTACAGCTTCTAGATTAGCATAACTCATTTAAAGAAGCAATGTAACTTTAGCTAATTGACTAAAATACTTTTAGTGTCATGATGCTGAATTTCAGGGCAAAAAAATTCAGTTGATGTTACTGGTATAAAGCAAACAGTTGAGGCTTATAGCGCAGGGTTTCATTGTAGACCGAAAACAATGACATCACTTGTATCACTTCTGTTTAGTGGTGTATCTGTGTTCAGATTTGAATCTGAAGTGTGTGTCAAAATAAACTGTGCGTGGCATTAGCAGTTCTTTCAATGGTCCCTGATTATAATTACTTCTACCAAAATATTTTGGTATCTGTTAGCCATTTTTTTTAACAAAATCCTGACCACACCCATGCAAGGATTTTAACCAATCTTGGTGGGGACACTACCCTAGTAGAGTCCTAGTGACAGTCTGATTTTGGAATGTCAAGGTCAAAAGCCATGGTCACAGCAAGGCTTCAAAGTTTTGGAGAAAAAAATTCTCAATGTCAAACAGAAATTGCTTAGATCTAAAAAACAAAGTGAAACAGACCCCTAGATACAATGAAGGATAGATGGGAAATCGTATACACTCATGGTGGAGTTACCTTACACTCTATGAGTTCTGCTCTAGTTAGTAATTGTCCATCGTAGTCCTTTGGACAGTGTTTGCTCAGTTGATTTATTTGAAGTTTCTCCGACAGCATTTAGAAAATTCAGTGCAAACAAAATTTCAAGAATGTGTCCTACCAAGAATTATCCCTTGACCTAGTCTTGGCTACAAAGAATTCCACTCCACACTCACTTCTTCATACCATTCTGTTTGTTCTGATTTTACAAAAATCGAAAGGAAATTAAATAAAATAATCGACCGCCTATTTTATTATTTAATTTTTTAGTAAACGCTTTCTTCGGGTAGCCCATTTATAACCATCCATCCGTTATCTATGTTTCTTTTCTATAACGTTTGCAAGGAAGCTTGAGCTAATCCCAGCTGACTTCAAGCAAGAAGTGGGGTACACCCACTTTTTTTTGATTGACAGAGTGAACAGGAGAACCTGTAGGAAAACCCATGCATACACAAAAGCCCCTTGGCCGTAATTCAAACCCAGAGCCTTATCGCTGTGAGGTAAGAGTGCTAACCACTGAGCCATATTACACCCCCCACCACGCCTGCTTGGTTAATAACCATAACTCCATGAACACAGTAACACAAAGGGAAGGTATAACACACATTATGTGATTGTGTTGAACTTTTAATGTCACTGCTCACAGGCTGGATCTTGAATCCAGGCAGATGATATCAAATGTAAGTAATTGTTCAGATCCGTTTATGTTCAGATCATAACTCCAAGAAGGAGTGTCTAATTACCACATATTATGCAGACAGAAATCAAAGGCTTTGGGTGGAAAAAAGGCTCAGTCACGAACGACTTTTGTGTACTCTGAAATATCGCTGATCTCTCTAGCAGTGTCAGCACAGCTGGATTACTGCTGTCAGTTCTCTGAACGAATGGAAAAGAGAAGAAAGTGGGTGCTGGCTGATAGGGGCGGGGGTGTTGAAATGTGATTTATCTGACATTTGAACTAATTGAGCACTTTGAGAACTCAGGATTTTGTGCAGAAACATGTTTTCCAATGAAGAGCACATTATTCTACAACCACAAGAATGACTGTCGTTTATTACATACTTTGAGTCGAGCACTTTTACGGGTTTCGCCTGGAATTGAATTACCCGTTTTATAGTTCCAGCAAGGAGACTTATATTCTTCCCAGAGTTTTTTTGATGAAATTGACACAGAGCACATATTTCCCCCCTACTCAGGACCTTACTTTGCACAAAGGACGAATAAAGGCATCATGCGAACACCAATAGTAATTGTGTCAATGGGAAGCAGGGTTCTATGACTTTTTTGAGCTACTGTTCCACAGTTGGTCCGTGGGGAGTATAGGGTGGGGTGGTGCTAATGGGAAGTAATTGGCAGACGCTCTTGTCCAGAGCAACTAGGATTTAAAAAAAAAATTAAAAATAAATGAAAATTATACAACTGAGGGTCAAGGGCCTTGCTTAAGGGCCCAGCTTGGTGGTACTGGGGCTTTAACCCCCAAAATCCATCTCAATAAGCCTGAGCCTTAACAAATGATCCACCACTGTCCTGGAAGCTCGGGGCAGAAGGTGATGTTGATCCATATGGAAATGTTCTACCTGTGTATGCAATTTGGCTGCCGGATGATTCACCAAGCTGAAACTAAGGGAGCAGTCAGAACAGACAATTCAACAGGGACATACAGTAAGTACTCCATAATTAGGATTAATATCTCTCTCTCCAGGAATGTACGCAATAAAAAATATCTGATTTGTGGGGGAGTGCGCCAGAAAAGGCTAGAAATCAGAATGGCTCCATAACGAAAGCCAAAAATAGCAGATCACAACTGTATGAACAATGGCGTTGTTGCCCTCATAGTGCACTAGTCAATGACCAGTGGAAGCCAAACCACGAACAGCTGTGTAGCTAATTAGCTAAGCTAATGGCTAAACATGATGAACTCCCTGCCACAGAATCCGCTCTGCTGGAGACCAAAAGAATAGACCCTCGACCCTAAATCCACTACAGTATGTGGCTTAAACATTAGCTGCACAGCTGAGTTGCTAAGCTAACAGCTAATCAGGGTAAGCTCCAACGTGCTAGAAAGTGACAAACTAAAGGGTCACCTCAATATGCTGTCTTGCGCTAATTTCCTCAAACCTCTGTCATGCTAACGGAGAGCAGCTAACAGACGGGCATACTGACTAGCTGTTTTTCAGGCGTACTGGCTAGCGGTGATTTGGTTAGGGTTCCTTGCTTTTACATCTGCATTAGAAGGGAGCGGGCTTATCATTTCATTTATTCTCTTTCGGGACCTTGTAGCTTTGAGCTGTTCTTTCTGTTTGACCTAGCGCACCCTGAGCTTGTTTTTCACTGCCTCTTCGAGCAGCACTGTGTGCATCAGTGATCCTAATCCTAGCAGTAGGCAGCCCTGTCACTCAAAAAAAAAAAACCAAGAACTGCTGGAAAAAAAAAATTTAACTAAATGCATGGGTTATGTTTGAAGACTTTTAAACCAGCTAAAGGAGATCCGTATTAGAAAATACAGCAAGTATTAAACTGGTACGCTTAGTTAGGCAGTGTTCCCAAAATAACATTCCCACAATGTTCTAAAAACACTGCGTATGTGGTATTATTGGAATAATAAAAACAGTTATTGAATGAAGAGAGGTGTGTTATAGAAATTTTACTTCCCAAAGTCTACTGACTACATAAAATTACTCGGATCTGCTTATAATTTAGGGCGTCATGGTGGTGTAGTGGTTAGCATGTCTGCCTCACACCATGAAGGTCCTGGGTTTGAGGTCTGGGAGTTTCTGTGTGGAGTATGCATGTGCTTGTGGGGATTTCATTGAGAAATTCCTCCCACAGTCCCAAGACATGCACATTAGGCTAATTAGCTTGTACAATAGCTCCGTGTGGGTGTGAGCGTGAATTTTTGTGAATGTGTTGGCCCTGCAATGCTCTGGCGACTGTGTTAGGGGTGTACCTTCACCCAGTAACACCTAAGATAACCTCCTGCCTCCCTGCAACCCTCAATGGATTAAGCAGTTCGGCGAGTGAGTGAGTGAGTGAGTGAGTGAGTGAAGACGGTGAACGGTTTACTGGTCCGAATATAATTTTCCAAAAATGTTCTAAAAACAGCATACGTGATCGTTCCAATGTTGCTTTAGCTAAACTGAATGTAACAATGATAGCAGACATGATCAGGTAGATTAATGTGTAATTTTTCGATGCAAATTATACACCCTCGCATTTTATTTCCACGAAATAACTTTCCGACGACCACAAAACTTAAATTACCTAAAACTCCTTCAGATGTAATAATGAAGGGGAAAAAGCATGCTGTGGCAGTAATTATGCCTGCTGGGTGATTTTCCAAAGTTCTTTCTTACATTTCTGTATGCTAAAGTGGCTACATTGCTGCCTACTCCAGGTGCCTTCTGGATGAAGTGGTTTGATATTATAGAGGTTTCATGTTGATAAAAACAAAAGACACATACAGGAAGTTTAAGGCCCGCCATAGTGAAAGATCAAGAAGCAGCAGGTATAGAGGTACTTTATTTAAAGCTGTCAAATAAAAGGTATGCAAGCTACAAATGGCATGAGCATGCAAGCGGAACTGTCATAATCGCAGCAGTGAATTAATTGCGATCCCGTCATCGCAAAGTTAATTACTGGCACCCAGGACGACACAGCGGCTTTGTTCTAACGCTCGGAGTGTCACCTTTCATTACATTTTGCCCAGCATTTAAGTCCAATGCCGCTCCTGTTATCTTAGTGGCTTTGGATCAGTGTAAATATTCATTATGTTCCATGATGCTTTGACTTCATTTTGCATGTACCTGATCATGCGTCAGTCCAAACTTAATTACGGCTCGCAATTACAAGGATCTCGGGGAGTTTGACTGAAAGTCGAATTACAAAGGCAACAAAACACGGCTTGGATTGCGGGGGCACTTGACAGAAGGGAAGAGAAGGGTCATTAAACCGTCATTCAGATTCAAATGTCCTAAGTGCTCAAAACATCGTCTGTTCGCTTCGAGCTCTTTGCTTTTCTCATCGAAGTTGTTTGCACAAGGTCTTTGTGCTCAGAATGAACAAACGGCTCGTGGCCCTTCTCTGCAGGTCATGAGAAAATCGTCTCATTCAACTTTCTTTACCTCAGGAACACTGTAATTAGCATATCAATTCATCAGCATCAGCTGTTCCGTCGATGGTAGACGCATTGTTAACAGTAGAAGACATGGCATTAAACCACAATGTACAGCAATGTGTGTGTGTGTGTGTGTGTGTGTGTGTGTGTGTGTGTGTGTGTGTGTGTGTGTGAGTGTATATACTCATTACACACGCACGTTTGCCGAACCACTTAATCATACTAGAGTCACAGGGAGGCTGGCGCCAGTACACCCTGAACAGCACACCAGGCTATCGCAGAGCCAACACACACACACACACACAGCCATTCACACTCTCACTCACACCTAGGGGCAATTTGGAACTGTCGATTAGCCTAATGTGCAAGTCTTTGGACTGCGGGAGGAAATTGGAGTACCTGGAGGAATCCTAAGCATGCGCGGGGAGAACATGTAATCACCACACAAGCTCAGAATTCGAACCCAGGACCTTCTTGGTGTGAGGCGGACATGCTTATCATTACATCACCATGACACCCTTATTACCAAATCTGAATGCTTAAAATTTAATTGAATTTTGCCTCCTTGCAAAAGTAGCACGTCCACCTCACACTCCGAGGCTTCCTCTAGGTACTCCGGTTTCCTCCTGCAATCCAATCTGCAATATTAGGCTAATTGGCCGCTCCAAATTGCCCCTTGGTGTGAAAATGATTGTAAATGGTTGTGGTTGTCGGCCCTGTAATGGACTGGAAAGCTGTTGAGGGTGTACCCTACCATCGCCCAGGGTCAGCTGACAGGGACTCCAGACTCCAGCCTTCCCGCGACATTCAAAGGACAAAGCTGCTCGTCAATGAATGGATGAACCAGAAATACTGATCAGCCATAGCATTAAAAACGTATGACTAAAAAATTATGAGTCAGTTCTCAAAGTTGATGTGTTGAAAGCAGGAAAGAATGGCAAGTGACAATCAGTGACAAGGCAAGAGTGTTATCCATGCTCCACTGGGAGCGAAGGCTCAGATATTTGGTCTCACGAGGGAGCTACTGTAGCGCAATCTATTGAAACTGTTACCACTGACAATGATGGAAAGGTGTCAGAGTTCTTTTTCCCATAGGTGGTGTTCATGTTATTCTGGATTGGTGTATTTATGGTCATCTTTTGTGATTAGCTCTGCAGGTTTTATTATTTTCCTTTCCTTTTAAAGTTTGGGAAAGTATTTCAAAAACTGGCGAGTCAACACAATAAAAACTGGGACATTGTGTTTTAATTACTTAAATATAAAAAAAAGCACCAGAGGGCATAGATCACTGTGAAACATTAAAATGTGTGTTTTAAATTACTTAATGATACTTGATCTCACTTATGATTATTACTCGAAACTCCTCAGGGTGCTCGATACTATCACTGTCTACATTATATGAGAAACGTTTCTTTGCAGGTCTTTGCCAGCCAATCACAAGATGGAGTTCAAACAAGACTGAGGAAAACATTCAACCACCAAGCCTTACAACTAACATTACAACAGATTTGTTTACGTAAAATCTGAGCTTTATCAGGAAACCAATCGATCACGACTGCTGTCAGCCACTCAGGGCTCATGAACACAGTGTCCAATGGGAGCCTAGAACCATGTGAAGATTAGGCCTCTTTGCAATGCGCACATTTTCTAAACAATATTTCAACCCCTGCAATGTTCAACATATGTGGTGGTGAAAGGGCTTTTTTTGTTTTGTGAGATTCTGTAGCCATGTTTGCTTTTAAATAAGTCACATGACCTGCCAAATCTATGCAGAGTAGTTTGCAGGTGGGATCTAGATCATCAGTTGGTCCACAGTTAGTTCACCAATACGCTACATACATTCTTCAACTCTTCGGCTCAGAATGTTTAGCTTGTACGTTTAGAATACCTGCTTTAATGCAACAATAGTACAGTCATTCATTCATTTTCTAAGCTGCGTAATCCTAATTAGGGTTGTAGGAAGGCTGGCGCCTATCTCAGCTGACTCTGGGTGAGGGCAGGGAACACCGTGGTCAGCTCGTCAAGCCATCACAGGCACATCACTCACACGCATACCAAGGGATGATTTAGAACAGCCAAGTAGCCTACTGTGCATGTTTTTTAGAACGTAGTACCCAGAGGAAACCCAGGCAAGCAAAGGGATAACATGCAAACGCCACACAGAAACGCCCGGCCCGGCGAATAGAACCCAGGACTTCTTGCTATAAGGCTGTAAACCTACAGCTACACCTTTCAGTAATGTGAAATTAATCTCTTCAAGCAAAACATATGCTCGTTGTAGTCGATTCCCATATAACAGGTCAGCTGGATCATGTGTGACTATGATGCCATTATAGAAAATGATTCAACACTAGTTAGTCTAGTCAGAATTGAGAATTCAGGAGCACTTTTCGTTTTGGTTGCACTATTTTTGGCACTTTCTGAGCACCACGCCAACAGTTGCCTCTATCTGGTTGTCACACCATCTGGTAGGACACTTTATCCGTGGCAAATGCGAATGCCTGTTTGGCTTCTAAAAGTCTCAAAGCCACATTTTGCCTCTGTTTATCCTTTTTTTGGGAGAGGGGGGCACTTTGTGTTACTATAGCAACATAGCACTAAACTAATGACTCTGAACGAAATGTTCATATCCCACAAACACAAAGAGCCTAGGATGGCAATAATAGTCAGCACTCTAGAAACCCATTTGATCACAGCAAGTGCTAATGAGATGAAGTTATTTGGGCCCAGCGGGTCATAGTGGTGGCTGAGTTTGCTTTGGAAGTCTTCGATGTGGTTAATGGTGCTCTTTCGGACTCTGTGCCTCGTTTTAACGAACAGTCTCGCTCTACTTTTTACTGTTGACCGCATCTTTGTAGCCACCAAAGCACAGGAATTTTAAACTGCACAGCCTGTGGTTGTTTTTTTATTCATTTAAGCTTTTTTTTTTTTTTTTTTTTTTTTGAAACCCAAGCCTTTTCTCCCCCCCCTTTCCAGCACTTTTTAAACCCC
>JBCNYG010000020.1:10522655-10533515 GCA_039654305.1 Porochilus rendahli
GAGACCGAACCGCCCTTAGCAAAGGGCCCCGGACTCCATACTCATGAAGCACCCTCCACAGAATACCACGAGGGACATGGTCGAATGCCTTCTCCAGATCCACAAAGCACATATGGACTGGTTGGGCAAACTCCCATGCACTCTCAAGCACTCTGCAGAGGGTAAAGAGCTGGTCCAGTGATCCACAACCAGGACGAAAACCGCATTGTTCCTCCTGAATCCGTGGTTTGACTATCGACTATCTCTGGCGTAGACGGGAGGCTGAGAAGTGTGATCCCACTATAATTGGAACACACTCTCTGGTCTCTCTTTTTAAAAAGAGGGACCACCACCCCGGTTTGCCACTCCAAAGGCACTGTTCCCAACCTCTATGCAATGTTGCAGAGGTGTGTCAGCCAGGACAGCCCCACAACATCCAGAGACTTGAGGTACTTAGGGTGGATCTCATCCACCCCCGGTGCCCTGCCAATGAGGAGCTTATGGACTACCTCAGTGACTTCGGCTCGGGTGATGGAAGATTCCACCTCTGAGTCCCCAGTCTCCGCTTCCTCAGTGGAAGGCATGTCGGTGGGATTGAGGAGATCCTCAAAGTATTCCTTCCACCATCCGACTATATACCCAGTTCAGGTCAACAGCCTCCCACCTGCACTGTAAACAGTGATGGCAGAGTACTGCTTCCCCCTTCTGAGGCACCAGACAGTTTGCCAGAATTTCTTCAAGGCCAACAGATAGTCCTCCTCCATGGACTCACCAAACTCCTCCCAGACCGGAGTTTTTGCCTCCTGGACAGCCCGTGCTGCGGCTCGCTTTGCCTGCCGGTACTCGTCAACGGCTTCAGGAGTCCCACCGGCCAACATGGCCTGGTAGAACTCCTTCTTCAGCCTGACAGTATCCCTTACTTCCGGTGTCCACCACCGGGTTCGGGGGTTGCCGCAACTACAGGCACCAGAGACCTTGCATCTCATCTGATCTCCGGTCACATGTCTTGGACACTCGGGTGAAGAGAGGGGCTGAGCTGTCAGCCGATCACCACCTGGTGGTGAGTTGGATCCGCTGGCGGAAAAGGAAGAACCCTCTGTCAGGGAGGTCTTCAACTCCAACCTCTGGGAGAGCTTCTCCCAGATTCCGAGGGAGGCTGGAGACATTGAATCCGAGTGGACCATGTTCTCTGCCTCCATTGTCAACACGGCGGCCTGAAGTTGTGGACGCAAAGTCTCTGGATGAGACAGCAATATCAGTTATCAAAAACTGAGCTAAAATGCAGAGATGTAAAAGGAGAAAAACAGCTTTGGTAATGGAGTACATGATCACAAGAAAACTTTTGACCTCAGTGCACTCATGAAATAAACACACTGAAGACCGAAGTAAAGATATAAAGGGTTTATTAAATGTTACAGGTCAGCGAGCCTGTCCAAAGGGATTATGGTAACAATTCAATTCAATTCAGATTCATTTGCATAGCGTTTTTTACAATTGACATTGTCACAAAGCAGCTTTATATAGTAAAATTAAATTAGGGAGTGTGTCAAGTCAGTGGCAAGTCAGTAAGTCAGTGGCAAGGAAAAAACTCCCTCAGTTGACATGAGGAAGAAACCTTGATAGGAACCAGGCTGAGGAGGGAAACCAATTCTAAATTGGATGAAGCCAGCAAAAAGTCATCTTTACAATTTTTCAGTTCAGATTTAAGCCCATATGGGTCTTCATCAGCAGGAGCGAGGGACTTCCAAGATGAGAACTCCAGCCAGCATCAGCACACCAGGACAGACCACAGGACTCACAGAGCAGAAGGATCAGGAGTATCAGGATCACCGACATCCAAGGCGTAGCATGTGTACCTCAGCAAAACACAGAGAGAGTGTGGGGGGTTTGGTTGTTAGGTATTCATGGTGAAATAATTTTATTATTCATTTAAAATATTTTCAGAGTAGAAAGTCACATTACTATGTGATTGCAATAATCGTGCAACTTATCCAATGGGGGTAATTCATTAATTTCTTTATCCCGTGGCAAAAAGGCAATACCGATAATCATTTAATGGCTTTCAACCAATCAGAAACAGAAACATTTTTTTTGAATTAATAATAACATTTTTCATTTCCCTGATAGTCCACCAATCATTTCATACTGTGAACTTATTTGAACAGAATGTGCTCAGAGTGTTATAGGGTGTGAATAATTGTGAATAATTTTTCCTAATTGATCTTGGTTTCATGATAACAGTTTATTATTTTATTTTATATTTATTTATTTATTTATTTTATAGTTTAAAGTATATTGTTGAGTGCAGATATTTTGCGTTCAATATATTCTTACATAACATATCCACTCAATCCAGGGCGCCATGCTGGTGTAGTGGTTAGCATGTCCCCCTCACAGCAAGATGGTTCTGGGTTCGAGTCCCAGGCTCGGGTGTATCTGTGTGAAATTAGTATGTTCTCACCGTGCTTGCGGGTTTTCCTCCATGTTTCCTCCTACAGTCCAAATACATCCACGCCTGCTCCAAATTACTCCTGAGGGTGAGTGTGAATGGTTGTGTGTGTATGCGTGTTTTGGCCCTGCGATGGTGTGGCGAGGAGTTCTGGGTGCACCTCGCCTTTGCCCAGTGTTGCCCTGTGACCAGGATAGGATTAAGTAGTTCTGCAAATGTAAGAGGGATGAGATATCCATCCAATCCTGGCCCAGACTCAGCTTCCCAAGATCCTTAGCATCCTACAATCATGGCCACTGCGGACTCTTTTCCTCCGTTCAAACTTATCTAATTACCGACACGCAGCGCCTGGTCACAGTTACACACTCACCTTAATCTAGATGGGTTATTTGATGTGTTTTATATTAATATTTATTATTATTGATATATTTGGAAGTCCTGGCTCTTTGGTATTTTGGATTTTGTTCTTCTGTGTCTGTTTGCAAATAACCTGAATTCTATACCTGACTATGAACAAGATTCTGCTTTATTCTTCCTACTTACTACAGTGACATCTGCTTCCTGTCGGCATATCAGACAACACAGCATATCGCGCTTGATTTTGAAACATATGTCAACATTAGAGGATGCGTTTATTAATATTTATGGAGATTTTCATATTGCTCTCAATACAGGCTTACTGAGGTTTCTTAAGTACGCCGCCCTTTACCATAATGTCATTTATATCCTAAAAAAAAATGTCCTTTTAATGCACATCTATATATTTATATATAGTTCTCTATTTCATATATATATATATATATATATATATATCCCTCTAGACCGCATGCTATGAAAGCCTGTGGGATCATCCCCTCTCTGCTCATTTTCATGAATAATATCCCCCATCTCATGTGAGAGTGACTGATAATAGTGTCACAATGCAGTCACACATTTCTCCCTGAGCCCCATCCACAATGGGCTATTCTCCAATCTAAAGGCTATTTCATGCCTTACATTACTGCACAGCAGACGCAGGCCTGGCCTCATCGCTGACCTTCCACAGTTATACAGCCCACACACTGCAAGCACTCGACCTGCAGCCGTTACGGATCAAACGGGTCGGCCACTTCCAGAAGACTTCGCCGGATCATCAGAATTCGAAATAAACAGGCATCTTGTCTAAGGAGCGCATTGGGATGAATGGTTCTCAAAGTCGTTTGGTATTTTAAAATCAGTGAAGTGTGTTTGTTTTTTGTTGCTGTGGTTAGCATGTCCGCCTCACTGCAAAAAGGTCATGGGATCGAGTCCCATGCTCGGCAAGTTTGCGTGTTCTCTGGACGCTTGCACGGGTTTCCTCTGAGTACTCTGGTTTCCTTATCACAGTTCAAAAACATGCGCGTTAGGCTACCTGACTGTGCCCCTAGGTGTGAATGTGAGAGTGATTGGCTGTGTGTGTTGCCCTGTGATGGAATGGTGAAGTGTTTGTTGTATACCTTCGCCCATTGTCGGCTGAGATAGGCTCCAGCCTTCCTGCGACCCTAATAGTAGGATTAATTGGTACAGCAAATGAGTGAGTGAGAGTGGGGAGATAATTATTTTCAGATTACGTGGACAGTAAAAGTTATTATAGAAATAAAACGTATTTAAACAGATGTGTTAAATTAAACCTGTGGTTTGTTCTGCAGGTATTAATGATACTGATTATTACCTTCTGCCCAGTCTGATTTCAGGACTCGACAGCGCCATGATACGGAAAATATTTAAATAGAATATTTAAAGAATTAAAATGTGCTTAAATTAGGCTTCAAAGGTCCTTCAGGTCACCTTTGCTTGGAAGGTATATAGTACAATTGTGATGCGATTTCCTATATCCACTTTATCCTGAGGAAATAGTCCACCTAGTTGCTGTTTTGGATATGCCAATGCAAGGCTATTAATCCAAATGACCCATAATATCTCTTTTGGCAGTTAATACCACTGAGCCGGATCCCATTTCGAGCTTCATCTTCACCTCCAGCCATTATGGAGCAGTAAATGGAGTGTCAGCCATATGAGCTATGTGTGCCAGTGGGGAGATCATGGCTGCCACATTATAACTTACCCTGGTCCGGTGTGTCTTTAAGAAACACGTCATATCAGCCAAATCCATTGGCGTTGTCCAAAAGAAGCACCACTGAAATCGATCACCTGCCCGGGAGATGGAAGCGGATGACAGAAAATGGAGGCATATTTTACACTCTCCTTAAATACTTAATGCCGTACAATGCCATGGGCCAGGCCATAAAAAAGGGAAATGTGAGAATACCTGGCAGCACAGGCACTCAAACCAAAATAGCCTTAAGGGACAGTAGCGACATGATAAGAGCATCTAAAAGGCTTTTAATAAACAATATAATATGGCAGTTGCCATTCTCACTATCAGTCTTTATTTACGACTGAGACATTCAGGGCTATAAAAGAGTGATAGGCTAAATAAAGACTCAGTATTATTCACCACTGTGAAAGCAGATTTAAAGATAGCCGTCGTTTCCATTAGGTGCCTGACATCTAGTGAATTATTCAACATTTTTTCCCTCTTAATAATAACAATTTATATATAACACCTTTCATGCCTTTTGAAATACCAAAAAAAAAAAAAAACATTGTAGCAGAAACAGGAAACATTAGAGTGGTAATACAAATTATACTAATACTACTACTAATAATAATACTAAAAATAGAGTGACGCCGTGGCTAGCACGTCCGAGTCACAGCAAGAAGGTCCAGGGCTTCATTCCCGGCTCGGGTGTTTCTGTGTTGAGTTTGTATGCTCTCCCTGTGCTTGCGTGGGTTTCTTACGGTTACTCTGGTTTCCTCCCACACTCCAAAAACAACAGTGGGCTAATAAGCCGTTCTATATCGCCCCTAGGTGTGAGTGTAAGCGTGAATTGTTGTGTGTGAAAAAATGTATCATTTCCACTTGTTTACACTTGCAAAACAGCTTTTTTTTTTTTTTGGATGTTGGATGCTCCAAAAAAAAAAAAAACCCCTCATAATAAAAATATATAATAACCTTCAGGACAGAGTTTTTAGCTGCGGCTACCGGATCAAGCTAATATTGTGATATTCAGTAATAAATAAATAAATAAATACATGTAATGCTTGGGAAATTGCTGTTTTATAAATCTTTTTTTTTTATTCTGCTGCATGACCATACTTGGCATTGTAGACTATTTCACTGGAACAGTACACCCTGTTGTGTTTTATTCCCCACATATCGGCAAGTCTGATTCTCCTCGCTTAATAAGGAACTTAATGACTTGATATTATTAGGTGCAGGAGAAACAAATGCCTCAGCAAATTGCCTCTTTTCCATTAGCTTGGCCTTTGCCTCAGCCAGACTGACATGATACAGATGAACTTGTTGTTGATGTAGTCATCTGATCATTATTTCTAATCTTGCAGGTGTACTGAAGCAATTGCATTGTGTGAAGATTCCGAAACGCCCTCTGTTTTTCATTAAGGCAGCCTAATGCTAGCTTTAGCTCAAGCTGCAATAGCTCGACTTGTTCTCGATGGCTAATTTAGCAGATTCCCTGGCGTATTAAAACTATATTTACTGGATGCAGTGCAAACAAATACACCTTCACCACCTGGTTTTCATTACGCTAGCTTTCGATTTAGCCTTGGTCTTCAGGAGACAGACAGGTATGATGTCAGCACGAGATCCTTTTGTTGCTGGTGATGCAATCATGTGATTATTATCGCTAATTTAGCAAATATGCTGTGTTTAACGATCCTGTGTTATTGGGTTGTCTGGAAACTCTTCTATTAGCCTTGTTGTGTTGCATTCGTGGTGCGGTCTGAGGCAGAGGGACCTATTTCTCTCCATGTTCACAATGGACAGCTGTTTATTTTTTGGCTAATATCGTAGGTATGCTTAAAAAATAAATATTCAAAAGCATTCTGCTAACGTTATTTCGCCAGGCTGTTGTAATTACTAGCCAGGATCTTGTCGGCACCTTTCCAATTATTTGCTGCATTATGTTCCCATGAGGATTGTGTAACTCGACTGGAGTGAGGACTTTTTTTGGTAGAAAGAAAAAGTGAAAGAGAGAAAGAGAGAGAGAGAGAGAGAGAGAGAGAGGCATGCATAAGAACCACACGCTCAGGTGGATATAAACCATCTGTCATCTCCCTGATGAGAATGTTGCTACACTGATAAAAGCAAAATGGCAATGACCGGTGGGTTCTGCAATTAGCCTGTCTATAGTTTGTAATTTTAAAAAATGTACCCGTTATTTTAAAGGGTTAACACTATCACACATACTCGAAGTTGAATGGAGTGAGCGGTGAAGCTAGTTTTCCATACCATACTGATCTATATGATGGTTTGAGTTAGTTAGCTGAGTTAGCTAACTCAGTAAGTAGATGTGCTACTAGCTTAATTGTCGGATGTCCCATGTAATGAGAGAGACCACTGAGTGATGCTCTACTGTAAGCTTTATCTTTTTTTGTAGGTGTCACAGGGCTTGGTGATTGGCATTTATTAACATACACATAAGAGTTCGTTATTAAAACGTTTGTTTATCTAGGGGCTTGGTGTGCCAAGTGAAAATATTTTTTACACACAACTTCACAAATAGACCAATGAATGAGGACCAGTTTGATTTGATTGGCTGCGAGGTCAGAGTAAGTATGCGTTCCAAAGCCAACATGGAGTCGCACACGCAATCCTGGAGGACGACTTGCCTTCTGCAGGGATGAAACGGTATTTATTTTAGCTCGTACGTGCAGCTGGGAATGGAGGAATGCCGAGGCCAAAGCCTGCGCTCCCGCCCGTCTCACGATGTTAAATGATTGGTTACGTAGTCAAAAATCAGAGAGACGGAACAAGTCTTTCAAGTGGTTGAATTCGTGCACAAACTGACCTGGGTCATGAGCTAAAAGGGTAAACAAGGGCAGTTTGGATTTCAAGTCACCATTTAGGGCAAATAAAATGAGCTGGATGCCAAAAATGAGGGTTTTGTTGTTGTTGTTTGGGAATGAAAAAGCCCCATATACGAAATCACCCACCCAAATAGGGAATCAAATAGAGAGGGCTATATGGTGGGTGTTGCATATGTAACTGTAGTGTTAAAAGTATTTTGGACGTTACTCCACGGCACCGTTAATTAAATAACGCTATAAACCTTTATGTCTATGTATTAGAACGCCTACAGTAAATTTGTCTCACACCTCCTGTCATTAGGAGCAAACGCAATGCTTGATGGGATATATTGCTTAGTTAGTGACCATGGGTTGTAGACTACTTTAAGTCGCGAGCGATTTTGGAGACAGGGATGATCTTAGACACTCCAGTCGACTCATTCCATTGGTGCACTGGATTCCTATCATAAACTTCACAACTGTAACTATAACTATTATAAACTTCAAAGTTAATTTGGAGGGGAAAAATTGTGCGTGCCAAAAAAAAGAGTCTTCAGCTCATGGGTTCAACCAAGGTCCAGACCACACACACACACACACCAAACTTCGTAACCCTGAGGTCAGGGATGATGAATAAGTCAGAACCTGGCTATGGTTCAAAGCATCCCTCCAGCTACACAAACCTGGACACACACCTTACCCACACAACCTCTTCAACATTTTTCTTTATTATAGTCCTTAAGCCTTTAATTTCACCGCATTGCTGCAGAGTGTGTGTGAGATTAGCAACCTGGCCACTGGGCCACAAGCCTCATTGAGTGGCTTTACTGTGAAGCATCGTTTCTCCTCTGGATGTGTGAATTGGTCTAAAGGCAAGAGTTACAGGTTACTTACTATCTTGCCTGACTTTGCCCGAAGACTCTGTCTGAAAGGTGGAGCAATCTGAGCCATCGTTATCTAAACCAGCAGGCTGCTATCCTTTTATATGGCCCAGACAAGAGGAAATGAGATGCAGCTTCTCAGACAATTTCGACTGATATGATGCCATTTATTTGATTCAAATTGCACCATCATGACTTCAGAAATTTGCCTTGCATAATATTTATTCGCTTTGGAGTTGTTCAGAGTTTTAGGATTGACATAGCACTGAAGGAAGGATGGACCCTGCAATGAACTGCCGACCTGTTCCCTGCTTTATGGCGAACGTCAGCTGGGATTGGATGAACGAAAGAATGGACCTCATTTGGTCCCAGACGCCGTGCGAGAGGCGTGCTTGATTTGCATTTCTTTACTCTCTCTTATTCATCTACTGAATCATTTATTCCCTCCAGAGTTACGGGGTGGCTGGAGCCTATGTCAGCCGACTCTCCATGGCAGGGCCAACATACAACCATTCACACTCCCACTCACACCGAGGGGCAAGTTGAAACAGCCGGTTACTCTAACGTGTCTGTCTTTGGGCTGTGGAATGGAGGAAAACCGAGGACCCGGAGGAAACCCATGCAAGCATGGGGAGAACTCCACACAGACACGCCCTCGCTGAACCCAGGACTCGAACCCAGGACCTTCTTGCTGTAAGGTGGACGTGCTGACCACTACAACACCATGCTGCCCTGTGTTAGATTTTGGTTAGAGATAAAACCTGCAGGGAGGTGACCCTCTAGGGGTTGCAGGAGTGCAAAACATATGGTCTGATTGCTTGGTCCAGCCCAAATAATGAGTCAAATACTGAAACTCTTGCATAAATTATTTTTTTTAAATACATTGTTTATTTTTAATGCACATACCCTTAGTGACACTTTACTTTTCCAAACATTTTTACACTTTTTTGATGTTCATGATCAAGGAGTTGTTCGGCTATGGCTTTTAATTGTAATTTATGTTATTATAATATAATTTAAACTTCCTGAAACAGGTGTGTTTATATTGAGGACACTTGAAAAGCCTGTATCTGGACGCCATTCAACTGATTATATGACGTTCGGCAGCATTGATGTGTTCTTTTTATTGAAAACCATTTTGCACACAGTAACATTATATGACTGCCTATAAAGTGACCAGTAAAAAAACTCCTTGGTAACATATCCAGTGTGATTTGACATGATGATAAAGATTATAGTACAAAAACCAATATCAGGCTGTAAACGAGGTCCTGTGGTGTTTGTTTGGTTTAAAAACACCTGGGCATAGCTCTTAGTACATCCGCCTCACAGTAAGAAGGTCCTAGGTTCAGGTCCCTGGCTTGGGTATTTCTTCTCGTGGGTTTCCTCCAGGTACTCCAGTTTCCTCCAACAGTCGAAAAACATTCCCATTCGGCTACTGAGCTGTTTTAAATTGCCCCTTGGTGTGAATAGGAGTGTAAAGCTTGTGAGTGTGTCAGGGTTGGCGAGCTGATCAGGGTGCACCCTGCCTTCACCCAGAGTCGGCTGAGATAGGCTCCAGCCTTCCCGTGACCCTTATAGGATTAAATGGTTTGGCAAATGAGTGTGAGTGAGTCGAACACACCTCATGGTGCATTACCTTTTCCTTTTATATGTCAGAGTGTGTAAATCATGTGACACACTGGTGAAACACTGTGACAGAAAGAGACAGGGACACAGAGTCCCCAACACCCCCACCCACTTCCCACTTGAGTGGGGCACCGATAAGTGTACTCGTCATTACATGGAACATTCCACAAATAGACACCCGGTTTCACTCACTCATTTATTTGCAGAACCGATTAATCCTACTTGGATAGCGGGGAGGCTGGAGCCTATCTCAGCCAACACCAGGCGAAGGCAAGGTACACCCTCGACCATGATAGGGCAACACACACAACCATTTACAATCCCATCCACACCTAGGGGCAATTTGGAACAGCCAGTTAGCCTCAAACCCAGGACTTTCTTGATGTGTGGCGAACATACCAACCACCACACCACTGCGCCGTCCAATCCTGCTTCAAAGTTGCCCAGAGTTAAAAGATTGTCAGAGAAGATCATGTGACCTACTAATAATCATTCACAAGAAGATTTCTCTTTTTGGCTCCGAATAACACTCTGGACTTGACTTCAGGTGTACCAATCACATAGGAACCTGTGAACCCTTTTCCGAAAGAAGAACTCTGTCCCATAGTGCACTTCTCCGTTCTCTTCGATAGCGTCTGTATCCTTTTGCCTGCTTTGTGCACAAGTGGGACTCTTTACAAAAAGCACAACTGTGTAGAAGCCTCGTAGAGGACAAAGAGACACACTGAAACGTGAAATGTTATCGCCGGCTACCACAAACCAGCCGTCTGTCAGGGGGCACTTGTGCGGCCATGGAATCGGTTACACACTGTTGTTTGTATCAGAGGAGGTAAAAGCAGCTTGGGATATTTCGGTGGTAGGAGGATTTAAGGAGGATTAAACCTGGCTGAGAGACACACCGATGTTTCACAATTTGTTCCCGAGGTACCAACATTGCTAGCTAATTAAATAAAAAAAAAAAAAAGCATAAATGATACAACAGTCAATCTGTCTATTGAAGGTTTAAATGTTTATGCAGCTTACAGATATACA
>JBCNYG010000020.1:10600880-10611242 GCA_039654305.1 Porochilus rendahli
TATTAATGTTTTTATTATTATTATTATTTTTAATATTATTATTATTATTATTATTATTATTATTATTATTATTATTTATCTTTTTGTCAGGTACATTTTTAAACTAATATTTTCATTCTGGGGGAAATGAGGTTTGAGCTGCTGCTCCTCTTCATCGAAAGGAGTCAGCTGTGGTGTTCCGGGCATCTGATTAGAATGCCTCCAGTTCGCCTCCCTTAAGAGGTGTTCCAGGCATTTTCAAATGGGACTAGGCCCCGGGGCTGACCCCGAACTCACCGGAGGTATAATATGTGTCCTGTCTGACCTGGGAAAGCCTTGGTGCCCTGCAGGAGATGCCAGAAAGTGCAGTTGGGGAGAGGAATACCTGGGTTTTCTCCGCTTATCCAAGGTTGGGTATGGATGGGTATGGAGGGATGGATGGATGGATGGATAGTTAGCTAGCTAGCTTACTAAGCAGAGAAACATAATAGTGTTAATCTCTTATAGGGGACTTATAGGGGACCACACTGAGAAGAAAATATTCATTAAAGGATCCAGAAGCTGAAAAAACTCCTGCTGTCCTAAATAGCTAGCAAGATCGTCATGTGGTAGCAAACAAGCTAGCATTTCTCACAAACACTTGCTAGAAACACTAGCAAGGCATCAGCTAGTTAAGTAAAATACATTAGTACAAAGGATCTGTGCGAAAAGTCTTCAGGCTTTCTTGTCAAAAAAGTGGATTTAGTGCTGTGTATAATCATAACCAGCCTTCTGACATCTCATTTTTAAACGCAGGAGTATTTCAGCACCACTAACGTGCCCTGACATTATTGTTACAGCTTAATCAATAACATTTTTTGTTGTTGTTTGTTTTAGTGAAGAATGATGGAATCTTGTTTTTCTGAACTGTAATTGCTTTCTATAACGGATGGAATAAAAACAGTTCTCGGTAGTGAACTCAGACTTTTGGACCCGGCAGATACGTTGATGAACGACGCAAAAGTGAAGCGGCTATCTGTTTCAACAAAGTAAACATGGCTTCATGGCTAAAGTTTCCTCAATCGCACTATAACTAATCACTGCACGTTGCCCAGGGTTGCTGCAGTAATTGTGTTTTGTCAGCAAGCCAGGCGTCATTACAGAAGGCTTGGATGGATTTGAGCTCTCTCTCTCTCTCTCTCTCTCTCTCTCTCTCTCTCTCTCTCCATCCCACCCCCAAATGTGCCTGGATGTCCTTGCAGTCCCTTGCTCTGCCGTGCTTCTCTGTCATGGTCCCTGTCACTGAACATTCATCATCGCTCGCTCATCTTTGCTCTGGCCCTCCATCCTTCCGCACCTTCCTAATCCCGGAGCAGATAAACGCCGCTGTAAAAAAGTCATATCTGAGATCTGAAATCCGGCTCTTTTGTCTTGTTCCGTAAAAAACGCACATCTCGAAGTGTGAGAAATGAGCTTTTAAATGATGCACTAGTCCGATATGCCGGCCTTCTTCTACACCAAGTGTGTGTGTGTGTGTGTGAGATCATTTGTGCTTGTGCCGTACTAACACTAAAACACAAAGGCTGCGCCCCCCCCAAAAATGAGCACAGTCAGTGTGCACTTGATGGTAAATTATATCTCATGGGTTATTGGGCATGAAAGAGAAAACCTTGTTTGCATGAATCTTAAAAAAATACCTAATAGAGAGAAGAGATGTAGTATGGGAAAGCGTAGGGAACGACACACTGCTCCCTGCCACCTTGAATCTGCCTTGACTTCACTGTGAGCATGACACACCCACAATGCTAACTTCATTAGGATAATAAGCACTTCTGACTTCTGACTGAACGCCTGACAAAAGACTGCCGTTCTGTCTGCTTTAAACGCATCCCCTGATCCCGCCGGAATAATACAAACAAATAACAGAAACGTGGCCCGTTACATCAACGACAATATATGAGCAGCTCCAACAATATATGAGCAGCTCCAACCACAAATTACGAGCTGCAGGAATGCAGATGCCAAATAATCATTGAAATTAGTCCCGCTGATGTAAGTATGGCACGGTTGGCATGATAAACACACCCGTTTGAAATTACACGCTTTTCAAAAACCAGGGCCGGGCAGCCGAGTGCAAATCAGGGAAACCAGAGTGGCCGCAGCATTACAGCACAAACCAACGGCACAACAATCAAACGCCCTTCTGAAGCGAACATGGCGTCTGATCATACCACCAGGCAAGTGGACACATTATACGTTTACATATTAATGCTTTATCAAGACTCTCGCCTCGCAGAGTAAATAAAAATTATGAGAAAAACAATAAACAACAGGGGGCTCCAAGTTGACGCTTGGAACCCTAATTCCTCTGAGAACACCGTTTACTTTTACTTCCCAAGCACAGGGAGCGTACACAACAAAAGCAGCAGGTCTTACCAGCCTGACTGGTGGCGATGCTGACAGCAGCAAAGAGTCTCTGCGTCCTACTCATGTCCGAGACGCCGTTCACAGCTTCCACCTCGAAAGTGTAGTTGGCGTGCGGCTGCAGCTCGCTGATGGTGACGGAGGTTTCCAGCAGGCTGCTCTGCTGCGGCATGTACGCCACGTGCCCTCCGCACGGCACACATTCCTCTGGCTCCCAGCTGCACCTCCTGCATACAATCCGGTAAGTGAGATCGCTGCGGCCGCCCAAGTCGGCCGGAGGGTTCCACTCGAGGGTCACGGTGGTCTGGTTGATGTTGAAGACCAGATTCTGAGGAGCTGAAGGAGGTCCTGGAGAGTCGGGAGAAAGAAAGAAAGAAATAGGATTGTTTATAAAAAAACGCGATAGGATGAAGTCCAAAAATCAGTACAATGCGGTGTGCAAAAAGTAATGGCACCTCAAAGAATCAGGGTTCCTGCCGCGGTATAAAATTCCAATTTTTTTTTTTTGGTCAAAGGGTCTAAAATCACAATTGGGACGATCACTGGAGCACTGAAAGCCTCAAACCCAGGAACCTAAGTACCATTAGTTCCTTCCTGCACCTAATTCAACTGAAATGTGTGGTAAGTGTGTAATATTGGATTGGCGGCCATTTCAAAAAGGTTCCTAGTTCCAAAAGTTCTTGTCAGAAGAATAACCGTGACTACATGAAAGAAGTAAACCGAATAAAGCTGCGTAAGGAGATGTAAAGGACAAAGAAAAGTGATGAGATTTCTAACCACACAGAAAGTGTCTGGCGAGTTGTAAATTTTGTATGCCGGGATCTAAGAAGTCGAGCGAGGTCAGGTCGAGAAGAAAGCGAGAAGAAAGCCAAGTTATGTAACCGGGCGACGGGAAGAGTTGCGTTGACACTGACACTCGGCACACTCACTGGATTACTCTCTCCTCTCGCCTGCTGTATTAATGTGCCACGGGGACATGCAGAATCCAGTCCTGCTGGCAAGCACTGACACACAATTAGAGTATAACCCAGATACTGTGAGACGTTTCCATAAAGCAACGGAGACGCACTCGAGAGAGACACCAAAGTCAGCATGGACCAGGAGGAGACAAGGCGGTGAAAGAGCTCAATAATGAGACAGGAGACAGAAGGTATAGCCGATTCCACTGGAAGCTACCTCAGCGGCCAAAAGTCTGAGTGCGTTAGCATCTAGCTACCTACAGTGCACGATTTTTATGATGACGACGATGACGGGGAAGATGGTAATGCTGATGATGATTGCAACAAATTTAATCTAAATCCTCAATAGATTTAATAAATGATGATATAAAACAGTCGGTAGTAGAGCACTCGTATTCCTATCCTAATTAATTAGCCAACTAAAAGGATAACAAGCCTAACGCGTAACGATTAGGAGCACGCGAAAGCAGTTAAAGTTTATGCTCTCGACAGTCAGGAGGATTTACGAGAGAAACATTAAAATGAATTACGACCGCCGCGACAGCTCAAGACAGCTACAATAACGGTCGGCCCTGGAACGTGAAACGCTGAAACACTTTCGATGCCTCTTTATTTCTCGAAATACCAAGAACTCGGCCTCGTCTGGGAAAATAATGGCGCGCGCTCGGCCTCTGTGATCATCCCACATCTAAAACACTATCCGTCCTATTGCCATAATGTCGTTCGTGCCATTTTCACAAGCTTCGTTTGGAAAATAATAATAATAATAATAATAATAATAATAATAATAATACTGAAAGGGGATTTGGGTTTGATGAGTTTGTGCTTTTAGATGTTTTGTGAAGGCGCTGACACGTCTGCTTTCAAGACGCGCCATCCATATGCATGAGGGCAAAAAGCAAGCTTCGGAAGAGTGGGGACAAATAATACGACACTTAAAAGGTGCTCCTCATTAGGGATAATGGCACACACAAACACACACACACACACACACATTGAATTCTGCAATATTCATCATCAGAGGAGGAAGGAGGGATAATGCATGATCAGATGAGATGAAAGGGCCACCTGTGGCAGGTGAAGAGGGAGGTCTCTCTCTCTCTCCCTCTCCCCCTGTGTGTGTGTTTGTGTGTGTGATCTCATCTCAACTCTTTCTCCTAATTCTCCCTTTCCTCCTTTTTATTCTCTATTTCATCATTTCCTTTTCTTTTAAATGCTCCAATACAACACCTATCAATAACCGCATTTATAATTAACTAAACACACACCAAACCCTCAGCTGTGGTCATGAGCTTTGGGTAGTGACCGAAAGAACAAGATCGCGGATACAGGCGGTTGAAATGAGCTTCCTTCGCAGGGTGGCGGGGCTTCCTTTGCAGGGTGAGAAGCTCAGCTATCAGGGAGGAACTCGGAGTAGAACTGCTGAATAGATCTCGGCTGTCCTGGGAACGCCTCGGTGTCCCTGCTTCATCCTCCCCATTAAACCCTCACACACTAGTACTAACAATCCCATACTCTAAATATACATATATATATATATATATAAAACACATAACCACATTTACACTCTTGCGTATGTGCAAGTGCTATATTATTCAATTGCTCATTCAGATGCTCATCTGCATACTAGCATGCTAACTAATTTGCATACTAGCATACTCATATACTAGCCCATTGTGCAGCAAACAACATGCGCACCAGCCTAAGGGATGCTGGTGTATTAGTATACAATATATACACATATGTTGTGTATACTAGCATATTCCCCTTTTAGCATACCACCATACTTGCATACTAGCCCACTTGTACACCAGCCTACTAACATACTAGCATATATTCATCCTGGGATAGTAGCATCCCATCCCTGTTTACTAAATGCATTCTCGTCTACTTACATATTAGCATATTGTTATTGTATAATCCCCTTTTTGAACACTTGCACAATGTAGTACTGGCCTATTCGCACAGTAGCGCACTATAATATTAGCATGCTTGGCTCCTAGCCTCTCTGCATTCTAACGTACATGTATACTTGCTCACAATTAGGCTAGATACTAAATTTCTTGATACTAAAAGAATTAGCATACTAGCACACTTAATAGCCTGAGTACTATCGTACTCATATCCTAAGGTACTAGCATTCTTGTCTACCAGTCCAGTAACGGCGGGACTTTACACAAGGAAATTTGTATGTTATCCTACCCGCTTGCCTATGTTTCTACAAGCGTACTTCTAATGCATACTGGACGACTAGCCTATTTAAATGCGGGCATATTTGTATAGTCACATACTAGCCCACTAGCATGCTAGTCAAGGTGTGAAGCATGTATATTTATAGCAATAGGTGTAAAGCATGTGTATTTATAGTATTAGGTGTAAAGCATGTGTATTTATAGCATTAGGTGTAAAGCATGTGTATTTATAGCATTAGGTGGCACGTTGGCGCAGTGGTTAGCACGTCTGCCTCAGAGCAAGAAGGCCTGGGTTCGATTCCGGAGTTTTATGCATGTTTTATGCTAGATCTGAGTGAGTGAGAATGGTTGTATGTGTGTTGGCCCTGCAGTGGTCTGGCGAGCTGCTCAGGGTGTACCCCGCCTTCGCCCAGAGTTGGCTGAGACAGGCGCCAGCCTCCCCACGACCCTAATTAGGATTAAGTGGCTTAGAAAATGAATAAACCAACAAATAATAAATAAATAAATGAATATTTTGTTGGGATTGTATTTTTAATAAAAACTTAATAAAGTGTGGGGCAAAAAGTAATAGCTTTAGTAATAATAACAATATTAATATTTATTATTATTATTATATAATAAAATGTACTTCGGCCTGGTAACTAGACAGTTATAGAGAATATTATAAATCGTTCTACTAAACAGCCCGCACAAATTATCAGGGGAGAATATAATTGTTTCCGTTTTTGTAATCATAGAACACCATCACACTGGTTCCCCTCTTGCTTTTTTTCCGTCTCGGCCTCATTCAGCCTCACCTCCTACTTCATGCTCTGTCGCCCGCTCCACCGCTGTCACCGCCCACTCCCACACAAACACACTTCACCTCCTGGGATGCGATCTGTATTTCCATGACTACATATAATGATAGCAGTTACGGCTCCATGATCACAGCCGCTCGCTTTTGACTCTTGAGTGGCAAAGATCAAGGGACTGATTATCCGGCAATAAACAAGGAGTAACTCGCAGACTGCCTCGAGAGCCACTTCAGTCCTCTCAACAGCAAGGAAACGGAGTTCCATGAAAGTGAGCGCTAGAACCTGAAACGCCTTGATCTATATGTGCTAAATGTGTGTGTGTGTGTGTGTATATATATATATATATATACACACACACACACACACACACACACTCACACATACACACGTATAATGTATTTCTGAATGACATGACATGAGCAGGGGTCTACACGCCAACTTCCTGCCGACTTCCTGTTTTCCTAACCTGCTGTTCCTTCTCATCTGGCTCTCTCTCTCTCTCTCCTCCTACCTCCGTTCCATGCCTCGGATTAATCTTCAGCTCTGATTTCTCCATCAGTTAGCCCGGTATGATCTTGACTCCTCAGCGCGATCATTCTGGAGGAGTAAGCAAGCATTCCCTCTGGCGAATCTGCCGACAAAACAACAAACTATGCATTCTGTTCCAGATCTCACAGCCAGCAAGCGTTTGAAACGCGCTCCCAAGATATAACATGGAAAATCCGAGGCTGCTCATTATAGGAACATTAGAAACGGCGCGTAAAGCTCTGCGGGCGTGATGTTCCATGGTGTAAACGCCCCTGTCTGTGACATCATCCCAGTATGTGATGATGTTAGGAAAGGAGTAGGTCCTCTGACACACATTGATTGAACATCATGACAAGGGAGACAGAGGCACAATGATCAACAACAGGGTGGGTGTAACGCGGCCTGGTGTGAAGCGAGGTCTTAGTAACTAGTTAATTTGTTAATGAGACCCCCGGTTATTTTTTTACCTTTAAAGTTAGAATCAATGCTGCAGAACGTCAGCTGCTCACGTTATAGCAACGTGCACAGCTGTTCCCTTACTAACCTCTCATTCTTTTCTCTCTTGATGCTTTTCTAAACACAAAAAAGCTCAAACTCCAAATTCTGAGGTCTTTCCTAGAGTGGAAAAACTATCTGACACTGGAGACTCCTTCCGCACATGTTTAAGAAACATTTCGCTAAAAAAAACCCTTCACCATATCATTGATTTTGGTAAATAAAATGTTTAAAAAAAAATCCAAATCCAGCCAATCGGGATTAAGAATGTGTCAGGGTGCTGATGTACTGTGTGACTGTATAAACATGCAAACATGTTCCGTAGATACTACACGGGAACAGCACAATCGGACTGGATTTCGACCCCGGGATACTCACTCGCTCATTTGCCTTACCGCTTAATCCTTCTAGGGTCAACGTGAGGCTGGAGCCTATCTCAGCCGGCACTGGGCATAGGCTGGGTAGACCAGCTTGCCAGACTATCGTATAGCCAATACACACAACCATTTACACTCACACTGGAACATTCACTTAGCCTAACGTGCATGTTTTCGCACTGTGGAGGGAAACCGGAGTACCTGGAGGAAACCCACGTGCAAAACTCCACAGAGAACTGCGCAAGCCCAGGACTTGAACTTGCAGTGATGAGGACGTGCTAACCAAGGCAGGTAAACTACCATTCCTAAAAGTGTTTAGTATATGCTACATGGTAACCCTATTCCTGCATTTTAAAGTGAGATATTGATGACGCCGCACGCCAAGTCCAAGGGACTTGAAATAAGGGTTTTTAATCCCAGAATAGCGGACCAATCAGATCGGGCCGCCCTGTGCACTTTGAATGAAGCTAAAATCAATCATAAAAATAAAATCTTGTGCTAGTTTTCCTCGGCCTTCTGTCTCGAGGACAATTCAGAGATATTCACCTCCCTTTTGGCGAATGATGGTTATATAGACATTTCTGGAGTGCAAAAGGAACTGCATTGAGAAGAGTGACTATTTTTGGTCTTTTGGGGAAAATTTTAAGAAATAAACAGACACACTATAATTATATTACAAAACCGCCGGAGAATAAGATACAAAACCATTACAGCGAGGCAGACTTCCAGAGATTTCCAGTGACAGCATGCTAATTAGGTCATCCGCTGATCCACACTGGGTGTGGGTTTGTGAGTGTGTGTGTGAGGGTGTGTGTGTGCTGTGACTAGACTGCAGGCTTAAATTTGGAATGCAGTTCTTATCTGCTCAGCGCTGCACCTCCTATTAGAAGTCAAGTCAATAATTAAGCGTAGTTAAGCTCGAGTCGCTTTCATACGAGCGACGCTGGAATGAAGCAGACGTGCTAACATGATGGCTGAACTCCAGACTCAGTGCGGCAAAGAGAGGAAGGGGGCGTGTTTTGGCATTTGCTGGAGTTTCTTCCTCTGGTTCTCTATGGCTGTTTCTTTTTCACATTTCTTTAAATGGTCACAAAACACTCAGCCTCCTGTGTTTATCGCGACGGCACGATCACATCAATTCGCGCGAATTTAACCGATCCTATGTGTGCTTGCGTGGGTTTCCTTCAGGTACTGCGGGTTTCTTCCGACAATCCAAAGACATGCACATTAGGCTAAGTCGCAATTCCAAATTGATCCTACATGTGGTTGTGAGTGTGAATGGTTGTGTGTGCGTGTGTGTGTGTGCGTGTGTGTGCGTGCGTGTGTGTGTGTGTGTGTGTGATGCCCTGTGGTGGTCTGGCAAACTGTTCTGGGTGTACCCCGCCTTTGCCTGACATAGGCTCCACCCTACCTGCAACCCAAGTAGGATTAACCGGTGGATGAGAACTTGTTACTATAGAAACCATAATATATTTTTTCTCACCATGCAGTATGGGTATTTATAACCGTGGAAACATGATGACGTAATCATCCAATCAACCATCCCAACACATACTATCACTTACTCCATGAAACAAAACAAACCCTTCATATACAGCCGCTGTTCATTGCATGTCCACTGTATCGCCAGCCAATACATAGCCATCTTGAGCACATCTCTCCCTCTCTTCCCCTGTACAGACCCTGCACACAGCTGACATGTGATTGATGTCATCTCTGAAATCCGTCAGCGACTCCCTTCTTCCTATGCTGGCTGAAAAATAATAAAACCTTCATTGGGAGCAGAGCCCCGCTCCAAGGCCTCGCCGATATATATTTCATAAGGTCACGGCACTGGCTGGGACTAAATGGAATGTGCATCGTGTGGTGCCACGCCAAAATCCACAACCACAGGACGTATTTTCTGAATAGACTTAGCCACCATTAATTTATTATTCTCCCATCTGGACAATGACATGCCTCTCCCTTTGTGCAGCTCTTAAAATCAGAATTTTATTCCACTGCTTCTTAATCCTCATTTTAAGGAATTGCATGTGTCTTTATTTGTTTAGCGCCTGAGGTTCTAACACCCATTCGTTTTTTGAAAAAGCTGTCGGTCCGCATGTTTGTTCAGTGAATGTAAATTGGCCTCCAATTACTGCTGCAGTCTCCCATGGCCTCAAATCCCCAAAAGGAAATCTTCCTCCGTGGCCCACGTTAGCTTAATCCACAGATAATTAAGATAAGACTTTTTTTAAAAGCGCACACTGTAATGTAACGTGGCAGAATTTGGGCGAAACGACGTCATGCGAGTTGCTTTTGGAAGCGTGCCGGCTTGCGCAGCTGCGCTTAAAGCCGAGGGATTGCGTTTTTGAATCCTCGCTTCTTGTGAAGACGCCTGGACATGAAAAAATTTCATGCAATAAAGTAGTACAAGGAACTTCTGCACAGACGGAGAGCTTGCAAAAAGGCAGGAGCGAAGAATGAGTTGTGATCCTTTGCTGTATTTTAGTCTTTGGGATACTTCCTGAGTCGGGCACAGAAATCACAATTTAACCTTGACAGGTCACACAAAGGTGCTCGAGTGATGCATATGGAGGGTGTGTGTGTGTGAGAGAGAGAGAGAGAGAGAGAGAGAGAGAGAGAGAGAGAG
>JBCNYG010000020.1:10619758-10631578 GCA_039654305.1 Porochilus rendahli
CTCATGCTTAAACTAACTCTATCGGTTTGTATTACAGTGAGTACGCTTGGCATTCCTACCATAAAAAAACACGTCAATTAGTATTTTACTCAGGCTAAAGGGGACAAGCCGGGTAGGGATTACAGCAGTGCTGGTAAAGCTCTCTGAAGCCGGGAGTAATATTCCTTTTAGTGGTCAAGCCTTTGGTTTTAGTCACGGCGACAAACACAGTGTCTCAGTCAGGATTTTGCTATTCACGGCGAGGAAAGCCTCACAAACCGGCTGCGAACCGAAAAATGACACGAGAAACGGCTCAGACCGATGAAAAAGTCTCAGTGGCATTCCTCATGGTCTCGTAGACAAAGAAGCGCTATCTCCTTTGGACACACAGCTGAGAAAAATGCACGAGCTCTAAAGGGAATGAAGCTATGCTTTTTTTGTTGAGTTTCTTGCCTCTCCTGAACACGCGGGGTATCGAAAGTGGCTGAAAGACGGATGGACGATGGATGGGCCTTCCAGACGGAGCTGGCATTTTGTGACAGATAGACATATTGCTTCCTGTGGCCATAACAGATGATAATTACTTTTAATATCCTATTTTGACAGGCAGGCATCTTTAGTGTTTTATTTGTGTGTGTGTGTGTGTGTGTGTGTGTATGTGTGTGTGTGTGTGTGTTATAAGATGATCTTATGATGATTGACAGACTGTTTTGCTCAGGTGTCCTTTCAGCAATATTGTCATTAAAACCACTGTTGGCTTTTTTTCTTTCTCAGAGGAAACCAACAAAAAGAGAAAAAAAAAAACATAAATTGAGAGATGTTTATCATTCTCCACTTGGTAGTACGGCTGTAATCTACCATCCGCCCAACTGGAAGTGTTTAATTCCTTGCTAAGAAGCTGCTATGCTCTCGAGCTCATTCCTAATCTCCAGTGAGTCTGCACATCAAAGTTGGCCCATCAGGAGCTCATTTGTATGATTGATCTGGCACTTTGTGAGAGAGAGAGAGAGAGAGAGAGAGAGAGAGAGAAAGAAAGGGAAGAAAAAGAAGAATACAAAAAGGAGAAGAAAATCAAATACAGTCGCTTGCATAGCTGGGGGAAGCAGACAAACCTCGAATGGCGATTTCCCTACAGGGCATTTGTGTCAGGTCAAGGTCGCCGATTTGACATTCAGTCAGCCTTCTTTGGAACATTTACATTGGAAATGCGTTTAGGTGAAAAGAAAGTCAGGCAGCATGGGGAACAGGACGACTGGAGTCATAAAGAAGGAGAAAGGGTGAAAAGAAAGAGCGTTATGCTGCATCAGGGGGAAAGGAATCGACGGGATGAAGTAAAGGAGGTGATTTTGTGTTTTGAAACGTGTCTGGAAGCTGCGCCGGCCCTGCTGCGGTCCTCATTTCCGCCACAATGATCGAAAAAAAAGATGACTTTATAAATATCAAATGTGCTGTAACCTCTGCACACAGCTTGACCTACATTTTATACCTCTACACTTCCATATGCCTCTTTTTTTATTATTATTATTATTTCCCTTACAGCTTGAATTGTATTATATTTCCCACTTTTCGGGCTAGTACAAGTATCACATGGTTAAAGAGTTCATGTTCAGCGATTGAAACTCACACCAAAACGTTCGCTATTGAATCCTTGTAACTAATAACAACCAAAAAGAAGCATCCTATCACAGTTTCTGTTAGCAACACCTGTCTTTCTTTGAAATATCAACCGGTACAAGATGAGGCAACTCCTTGTAAAACGAAGAAAAAAACTTGACACCTTATACCACAGCGACCAACAGGCTTCATACCTAGAGGTATTTTAATCTGGCTCCTCCGGAAGGTGAAGTATGTCTAAATCGGAAGGTAGGCGGAACCAAAACCGCCGAAAAACCACACAAGTGCCACACAATAGGGCGGGAATCCGGTTTCTTGTTCCGAGGGCTTGTTCCAGACACCTCCGTCCAACCTTAGACTGAAAGAGCGTTGGGTGTAAAGTACAAAATGATACAGTGAGTGGGGAAAAAAAAATCAGGGGTGAGGATTGCCAAAGCGGCGGATTCATTGGTAAAAAGACGTATCGTGTTCGTGCTAATTCGGCCAGAACCCTTCGCATTAGCTAGGAGAGAACGCTACATGCACACAAACCGCCCATTCATGGCTGCTACTACCTAGACAGAGAGACGGGTAAATCGCTTTCTGCCGAGAAACAAAGACAAGATTAGCTTTCTGTTATAATAAGATGCAGAGGAGAGGGACACTTTGAAATGATCCGGTCTGAATGTGAAAAATAAAAGAAAAAAAAGATGTATATGGTGCAAATCTGTTACGTTCCTGTGATCCAAAAATCAAAGGTATGTGCGGTATTACCGATAAAGCCATAAGATAACCTCAAACAACACACGTGTCAGTATTCCTCTTTAAAGGATCTCGTTATCTTCTATAACGATCCAGTTGAAGATCAGCTGGCATTCGTTCCTGACACTCGGATTTGCGTTGGCCAGACGCGCTGGCCTCGGCTGACAAATAATTCATCTTCTAACCCGGTCCTTATTATTCAAGCATCAGCTACAGGGAAAGCAGATTTGATTAGGAACGCGAACACAACTGTGATGGCGATCTACTGTTACGGATGTGTCTGGGTGGCCTACTCGGACTGCCAGATGTTCACAGAGCTCAAATTATAGCGCGGATTACAACGACCTGTAGAAATTCACCGTTCAACTTTACAAGTTCTTGGCTACGTGGAATTAATATTTCCCCAAATAGGAATTTTTTTTATATTCTGGACTACACTGACTGAAAGGAGTACTGCCTGACGTGACCCAGGCAACCGTGTAACATCTGTAACTTCTCTTTCCTTCCAGAGCAGCCGAAGTGTTGCACACATATTTACTGTAAGGATGGAAACTAAACAATGTTTGTACATGAAATCAGTTCCACTGCATATACACATCATTCATTAAAGGCTTTCATAGGCACGCTACACGTGTGCTGACCAAATCTTCCTTATCAACTCTTCAGTGAACAGATCAGTCCTTGTCGATTCGTCCATCTCCCTGATGGAGAGCGCGTTCCTGCCGACGTTTCTTTAAGTAAAAAGTTCCATTATCTATAAAAATATTAAAAAAACCATAACGACGAATAAAACAGGAGTCTGCCTTTTTTGTATCGGAGAAAACAAATAAAGAAAACTTACAGCTAACAGAGGCCCCAAAGGCGGCTCGGTGGCGTAGCCGTCCGGACGTCCGCCTCACAGCAAAGAAGGTCCTGAACTCGCGTCTCATTTCTGCATGAAAATTCTGCTCGTGCTTGCATAGCGTTCCTCCTGGTACTCCGGCTTTTCTTTTCTTACAACTGGTTTTTCCTTCAGGTGAATACCATGCACCATATAATATACCGGGGCAAATTTACATTTGATCGCTGCTAAATATGAACTATTTTTGATAACCCTAGTGGTTGGAGCCAACTGTAAAAAAAAAATTAAATACACTACAATAAAAGATAATATAAAGAACAAGGCAAAAGGAATCAATCTGAGATCCATGCCTTTTTGTTTTTTATTTCCTCATATGACGGAGGTTAAAGAATTCTAAGGTTAAACTTGACCTACATAAATTTGACCTAAAGTGAAAGTAACCAGTACCAGAAGCAAATGTGTCCTTCAAAAGTGTCCCACGTCCTTTGCCCTTGAGTCAACAGCACCTGTTCAATATCCACTGCTTTAGCCAAAAAAAGGCAAAAAAGAAAGCGCTGCTTTTCTCCCACTGTCTACCATGGCGCTGGTAAGGAATCAGAGGTCATAAAAGCTACGTTGAAACAAGTTTTGGCACCTTTCTGGATCGTACTACGGTCTTACTAAGCACAAGATTGCTGAAGCGAACTTTAGCCTTCCTCGTTGGCTCGGTGTGTTTGGAGTGAGTGGAAATTTGCACGTCGGATGGTTAGCCAAACGATTTCTCAAACATGGGTGTGCTGGTATTGCAGTTAAAGGACTGTATGATGAAAGCGAAGCTGCTCCTGATCACAGAAAAAAAAGAGAGGATGGAAGAAAGAGAGATGAAAGGCAGCAGATGAGAAATGGTCTTCAGTTATTCAACATGAATCCAAAGGTCTGGACATCCAAAAGCTTTACGGCCACAACTAAACAAAGCCCATGCGGCATCAGCGTGGTTCTATTCACACACACACACACACACACACATGCATGAACACACACACACCTGATGGCTTACTCTTCCATACACACGCACACATAAACACACACACAATCCTGTACTGATATCATTGTGAGGACATCCACTGATGTAATGCATTCCTAGCTGTTGTTTCAAAATTATTTCGGTCCTCAATATAAATTGATACAAGTATAACACACACACACACACACTCACACACACACACAAGGTGCCGAACATGCCCTATGGCTCACTCTTCCATTCTCACACAAAGACACACACACACACTCTTACACACACAAACACACACATGCACAGACTTGCACACACACACACCTGCCAATCTCTACCTGCATGAGGTCTCATCAGCCACCGAATCAAATCCCCAGCTCCGGTCCGAGCTCCAGCGCAAACAAATTCCCATGTTTATTAATAATAATAATCACCTCCATCAACAAGCCCTGCTTTTCATGTCCCGGCGCCTCTTCTGTACATTAAATTATCCACGAATTAGAACAAACAGTGAGCTGCACGGAAGCGAAGCACTGTGGACTCGGTTATTTATCCGTTTATTTTATCAGCCGAGCCTGCGATGCGCTGCGCTAATCAGCTCTAATGCTTGCTGTGTTCTGTCTTCAATCCAACTCTGTCTTATTTTAATAGGAAGATTAACAACAGACATTGTCACCAAGCGGCTTCATGGATAATCAGGATGTCGACTGTACTGGTTAACGAGAAAACCAGAGCCGTGCCAAAGGAAAGACTTCCTGAGACTAGCCGGACTTGGAGTGACCTCGGATTGTGGATCTATGAATCATTACTGTTGTCTGGCTGTATGCAATAAATTTTAGTTAAGAGAACACAAAAAGGGGGGTGGGGTAAGGGGGGGGGGGCGTGTACTATTTTAAAAAAAAAGGATAAAAATGAAAGAGGTTAGCACGTTCGCTTCACAGCTAGAAGGTCCTGGGTTCAAGTCCCAGCCTCGCGAGGTTGTTCCTGTGTGGAGTTTTCTTTGTGCTGGCATGGGTTTCCTCTGGGTAGTCTGGTCTCCTCCCACGGTTCAAAGACATGCACATCAGGCAAACTGATGAATATAAATATAAATGAATGCTTTGTTCCTCAAAGCAAAAATAAAACTCTAAGCACATTAAGCTAATTTGCTGTCCCTGTACCTAGTGAATATGAATGTGAACCTTTGTTTATGTGTGTGTTGGTCCTGCGATGGACTGACTAGCTGTTCAGGGTGTACCCTGCCTTCGCCCAGAGTCGGCTGAGATAGGCTTCAGCCTCCACCCCACCGTAACAGGATTAATCTGTTTGCTAAATGAATGAAACGTTTGAATGCATGTAGGTCAGTTTTTAGCTAATTGTGTCGCAGCTCAGGTTCTCTCACTGTAACCCCGGGTTTATACTGCAGCACGATGTCCTCGATCTCCACAATCTGAGAGAACCGTCACAAGTGTAGGGGTTGTGGGATCGAATCGTGATGTTCTTTAGAGAACTTGGTGGATTCATGATGATCGCGGTGACCGACTGTCAAAAATTTTGCCATAATTATTACGACGTTTGACAATTTGACGCCAATCGTGACGGAACGTGGGAATCGTAGATTAGACGCAGTCGAGCTTAACAGACCTTGAAGTTTCATCCCTTGGATGTACCCCGCCTCCTTCTTATACCCCACCTGCGCTCCGAGTGTGCTTATATATAGCGGAGGTCATGGACCTCGTGCTTCGGTATAAACCAATAGGGACGATTTCACTTTTGGTTTGAAGTGATGTATTCTGTTCTAATGTACAGTAAATCTTTCCATGTTCTTGGAGGTTATTCTGTTCCTCATTTACACAAACCCTGTTTTAAATCTAATGCTTCAAAGTGTCATTTTTTATTTATTTATTTTTTTGGGTAAAACCACAACACACAAAGGCTCTTTTAATGACGAACTCGCTGGGTCGCTCTCATAAACATTCATAATGAGAAATGTAATGAGTGAGGTTTCTTAGTGTATAACAACCAAAAATTCTTTCTTTTTTTTTTCCACCGGAGCGGCACTGGTGCGTAAATAAAGACAGCTGAATAGTCTGATTACACTCAAAACACAAAATGCGCTTTTTTTCCTGTAATATTTTGCTAATCCTACTTTTATAATGATGGCTTCAAAGCTCGGTTTTATAATAGAAAACACACAATCTATTTCCAGGAGTATAAAAGCATTTCCAATTTATAAAGGTAAATGCTTAAATATGCGCTAAGATGCGTAGACTAATTTAAGCAGTGAGTAAACAACGTTAATAAAAATGAAGGGAATAAATTGTAACACCGCAAGTTCACTAAAAGGCATGTGAAAGTAAATATCGATTGCATAAACACTAATGCACCGGAGTCATAAAACAAGTGTTGTTCAGGATCATTAATCATCGTAGCAGAGGAAGACGTAACCTAATGCTCTTCTTCATTCATGCAAGGTTTTGCTGACATTAAGATGTACTTTATCAGTGCAAAGCATTACATAATTCTGTCAAAGACGGGAAGTGATTTGGAGCGCATTTATCATTTGCTGTGTGTGTGTGTGTGTGTGTGTGTGTGTGTGTGTGTGTGTGTGTGTGTGTGTGTGTGTGTGTGTGTGTGTGTGTGTGAGGGGACTGAGGGCGTATTTCCATCGAAATGCTGGGCATATTTTGTGTAAATGTGATTTGTGTACTTCCGTCACCTAATGTTTGGTGTATTTCTCGGAGCCAGCTCAAGTCGAAGGAGCACCGGGTGATACATTAGCACTTCTTTCACAAGATTTTTATCGACTCTCAGCAAACAATGAAGAAGGTCATCCTAAGTCTGAATTACATTTGTTACATCCAGTAACAAGCTAGTGCTAGTGGTCCTGGGTTCGGGTCCCGTTTTCGCATCAATACTCTGCTCGTGGGTTTCCTCCTGGTACTCCAGTTTCCTCTCTCTGTCTAAATACAGGCACTTTAGGATACTTGCCGGTTCCAAATTGCATCTATGATGGTCTGGCAAGCTGTTCAGGGTATACCCCACCTTCGCCCAGTGTCGGCTGAATTAGGCCTGTGCCACCACATGACCCTTGCGGGGATAAGCAGTTCATCAAATGAGTGATTCAGAGTAACAAGTTAGCTTGAATCAAATGCTAAATAACGGGTGCTATTTTTTTTTTACTAAACTATCACTAAGGAGAACCCCAGTAGTTTTATACCGTACATTAGCATTCCAAATGCTAAACATAATATTAGAATTTAAAATTAGAACACATCTGAGAATTATTAGAATTTATTATTAGAATTTAAAATTAGAACACATCTGAGAATTATTAGAATTTATTATTAGAATTTATAATTAGAACACATCTGAAATCGTATCATTACAGTAAACGCCTCTAAACTGTTTAGCAGTGGCTAATTAATGTTGTGCTAGCTACACAGCACTGAATCCTAAACGATAATTCAGACAGGTACTCGTTACAATATTTAATACTATTCAATAATATAAAGTACTATATTACACACCGTGGGTACTTATAACTGCGGTAATATACTATATACAGTGTGCATAGCTACCGACCGGTAAGATACAAGCTAAGGAAGCATTTTAACTAGCTAGCATAAAAATAATGACTCCTCCATCAACTACACCCCAGAACAGGTGACATCAATTACTAGACAATGTTGTGCAACTTATTATATAGTTTCTTTAATGTATAAGCAATTTTATGTAATATTTCTAGTGTGCTATTTAATCCGTGATAGAATGTGAAGGCTACATATTTTTCTTGCTAGTAAGGGAAGTGAAAGTGTTAGTCGTGCTGGTTGTTTTTTTTTTATATTAACACTTAGAGAGCCTCGGGAAGTGAAACGATTTTAAACCTTTGCTCCGTGGCTAAAAGTCAGTACTAATAAAAACAAAACATAACAACAAAAAAAAATAAAAACGATAAAAGAGGCGGCTACTTTCAACATACGGCAAAGATATGCACAGCAATACGCCACACAGGCAGTTAGCACTATAATTAAATACTACACACCCTTATAAAGTGATAAATGCACATGGGCTTCCTGCGCTTTTAGTCTGTTAATTCTTTAACTTTATGTAGTAAGTGATAGCAGCTGGAATTGAGTTTGAAAGCTAGCCCCATCACAAGTATTCACTTAGCTTCAAACGGCAGCTGTCAGACACTTTGATAGCTACAAATAAATATTAAAATATACCACATTCATTCGTTCATTCATTTTCCGAACCGCTTATTCCTAATTAGGGTCGCGGGGTGGCTGGCCATCTCAGCCGACTCTGGGCGAGGGCGGGGTACACCCTGGACAGCTCGCCGGGCCATCGCGGGGCAAAATATACCACATTTAGAGTATATTTTCGTATTCTTCAATTCTATTAATGTGCTATTCTGCGCTCACAGCCACAGACATTTTTCTAGCTAGATAACAAATAATGCAAGCTAGCTTTAACACGGGTATTGTATCACTTTAATAAAGTATTTACTTATCCACATTGGGCCTAGCGTTTTAACATTCGTATAATTAGAACTATAGTCAGTGTACTAAACTTGGATTCTCAAGGCTAGAGAGTAAATGTGTCCTGAACTTAATATTATGTTTTTTTTAGAGATCTCTTAAGGTAGGCTTGCATGATGCCATTGTTGGTCCTGATCTTTACTGATGTTGTTAAGATTTTTTTTTGTAGCATATTCAAAACATTTGAAACTTTGGTAAAGATCAGTACAACGTCAGTAAAGATACATTGGGGAACATCGTCGGCACAACATCGGAAAACATCGGTAAAAATAATTAAAATAGCGGTACAACTTCGGTAAAGAGAGATACATTGTTAAAAATTGGTAAACCACAGTAAATATTGATAAATATCTGTAAATATCGGTACAACATTGGGACCAAACATTGGGACACATTGGCCTGACTTCAGTACTGTGTGAGCCTACCTTTAAATTATTTATTTTTCATCCATATGCAGTTTTTTGTCTTGCAGTGAAACATAAAACTTTTATTTAGTTTTTTTCCCCCCACTGCAGTTTCCACTCAATTTGTTCTATGCTCATGAGGAAAACAGCACAAAAAAATCATCTAACGTGATTTTAAGCTGAAGCTATTGTCACCCTTATAGCCCTATTCTGGAGACACAGCCAAAACAAAACAAAACAAAAACAAACAAAAGCGAACAGGACAGATGGACACAATGATGAGACTGATGACAAATCAAACGGCTGATGTTGAAAACACGGACCTCGTTCCCATTTCTCAGATAATGGCGCGATTTCTTTTTTGGTCTTTCGAGGTCAGTGAATATCAACTTCACTTGAGCACGGTGGCGTGCAATGTGTTTCGGACAATGCAATGACAGCTCGCTGCCAGGCTGGAAGATAAATGAGGTGGCCAGTCGACCTTTGACTTGTCTAAGGAGTGACCCCTTGTGACCCCTTCGGCTTCAAAACAAAGACCCCCCTACCTTCCTCTGCCCCTCGGCAACGCTAACGCATGGTGACACCTCCATCACAAACACACAAACACACACAATAAAAAAACTTCTTCCTGAAGCTTGACGACAAGCCGACGGGCTTTCACGAGGCTGTCTCTTACCTGTCTAAACGCTTGGGTAGGCTTACTCACTTTCCCCCCGTCACACCAGCCACACACCCTCACCCGCACATCCATCACACATCCATTTACCTGTTCTGTAACAGCTTGCTGTCTGTCCGGAGGCGAGGATGGCACAGTTCACTATTTAAGCATTTGAGCATAAGCATTTGAGTGTTCCCATCTAAAAGTGTATGCATGTGTATGCGTACGTGTGTGTGTGTGTGTGTTAAGAGCAGCTTTAACCCGGAGGTGAAAGTGATATGTGAGCAGCTTGAGGGCCTTTAGCTCTGGCTGAGCAGCATTGAGGGTCCTGTTGTCAGAGTTTCCCTCCTCAGGGACCGCAGGCCTGGCACCTCAATCTCCCGCTAAGAGCAAAATCAATAACTTATTACATAACCTTACACTTTTCTCCATCTACACTCCCAAAGACAGAAACCCACAGAGGCGACAGGAAGCGCTTTTTTCCCCCCCTCTTGTTTTTTTTTTTTTTTTTATAACACGATGCACTCAGGCTATAATGAAGTGATTCGGAATTTGCTAGCCAAATTCACCATCTGAGCCTCTGAGTGTCGATGTGCTGAGTAAGGATTCCTTGTCGTGTTCGAGTTGCAAAAAGCTGCGCGGTAGAAAATCCACACCACTGAGGAGTAGATCAATAACTCACACCAAGCCCGACTTGTTCAAGCCAAGGCGCTACAGCTTCATAGCGTATCGCGGAGTGAAAACCTGCTAGTCAAAGCTAGTTAAAATCGCATGAGGGGAGTAAATCAACCAGCTGTAAAAAAAAAAACTGCTTTTTTTTTCTTTTATCATCCATCAAACATCTACTCTGTTCATGACAGTCCAAGGCGGTGACAAGATGTGGATGCTAAACACTTTTTAGCTAGCTAGCACTGAATAGCAAGCGTGATTTTTTTATCTCCTGTTTGCAAAACAGGCTGACTGGTGGCGTAGTTCTCAGCACATCCATCTCACATCAAGAAGGTCCTGGGTTTGAGTCCCAGGCTTGGCGAGGGCGTTTCTGTGTGGAGTTTGCTTGTTCTCCACACGCTTGCATGGGTTTCCTCCTGGTGCTCCAGTTTCCTCCCACAGTCCAAAAACATGCAAATTAGGCTAACTGGCTTTTCTAAATTGGCCTTTAGTGTGTGTGTGTGTGTGTGTGTGTGTGTGTGTGTGTGATGGCCCAGCGATGGACTTGCATGCTGTCCGGGCTGTACCCCGCTTTCGCCCAGAGTCGGCTAAGACAGGCTACGGCCGTCCTAGTAGGATTAAGGGAGTCAGAAAATGAATAAATGTTGGCTAGCTAGCAAACAAGATGAGTCTGGATTCTCTCCGTATGGTAGTTATATAATCAGTTTTTGGGGTTTTTGTCGTTATGTGCTATGAAAAGTGATACAGACATAACGTGGATGCTAAACAGTGTATTAATTTAAAGCCTATCTACTTAGCCACAAGCTGTGGCTGCCAAACAATTAGCTAGCCAGCCAGAATCGGATTTGTGGGCACTACAGCTGGTGTCTTATTTTACTTTAATATTGTGCTTAATACTAATTTCTGCATTGATTGAAATCCCACACCATTTGAAAGCGGGTTGAAAATTTATATTGAGTGTGAACCAGATTCACGTCATATCGCACAGCACAAACCTGCTAGTCGAGAAAGTGAGGGAAGGGGACACTACATCAAGCTGTGCAAGAATGCGGCTTTTTTTTTTTTGGTCATCCGTCAGGCGTTGAGTCCATCCCTGACAGCCTCAGAGCCTGTGGCGTCTCTCCTGAGGAACTTCCCTCCATTTGAATAATTGAGATCACTTAGGATTTGCCAGTGGATAGCTGTTTCCAGCCATCGTGTTAACACCTGATCAATCAGCTAAATGTCACAGCTCAGAAAGGATCACGAGGGAAAAGAAAGAAAAAAAAAAAAAAAAAAAAAAAAAAAAAAAAAAAAAAAAAGAAAAAAAAGAAAGAAAGAAAGAAAGAAAGAAACTCCTTTCCAAAGACTCAATACAACCTTCATCTTGTTATAAGCAGTTGTGGGGTCATTGCGTCTTG
>JBCNYG010000020.1:10652660-10673191 GCA_039654305.1 Porochilus rendahli
TATAGTGATGACTCTATAAATATATACACACACACATATATGTATACATATATATATATATACACACACACGTATATGTATGTATGGAGTGATGACTATACACTGAAAAAAAATTAAGATAAATCAGAAACCAAGTGCTATTCAAGTATTTCTTTCATGTAATATTGGATTATACTGATGAGAATAAGTAAACAAACAACAACATATAGTAATGAAAATAACAGTATCTTTTTTGAGGTCAATATTTAGTGTGGCCACCCTTTACTTTGATTATATATTTATAATAATTACTTTGATTTGATTCAGGCATAGTGTTCAGGTATTTTTTTTATTTCTTGACTCGATAAACCATTCCATATAGCTTGAAGTTTATTCATGCTATGCAAAAGTAAAAAAAAAAAATAACATTTTACATTTTTTTCTGAAAATTTGGTCTTTTCAGTGTTTTTGTTTGTTAGCCATGCTTTTACCTCAATATACTTGTCAGAATTATTTTTTTGGTTCTCATTGCCTACAATAGCATTGTCCAATACATTTTTACCAAAAAGTAATTTTTTACTTCTTTTCAACATCAACATGCCATAAATATTCATGTAAATTTTGTGGAGATTAGCTGCAAAAGAAACAACATTCTCAAACAGTGGAAAAAGACTGGCCAAAATTTCAAATCCACTTGAACAAATATGGTTCAAAAATTGATCACAAATATTTGTTCCAAAGTCTTAAGGAACAGCTACAAACAGTTTGGAACATATTGTGTTCTACATATAGACCATTAGTTCAGTTGAGGTGGCATGGTAATGTAGTCTTTAGTACATTCACCTCACAGCAAAAAGGTTCTGAGTTCCAGGCTCAGTAACATCTCTTTTGTGTGGAGTTATCATATTCTACCCATGCTTTTGTGGGTTTCTTCTGGGTACTCTTGTTCCCTCCCACAGTCCAAAGGTATGCATATGGTTAACTGGCTGTTCTAAATTGCCATTAGGTGTTACTGTGCATGGCTGTATGTGTGTTAGCCGTACTATGGACTGGCGAGCTGTTAGGGGGTAAACGAATAAATAAATAAATAATTTATTTATCTGTCTTTAACTGACAAACGCAGTTACACTCGACCCTCGTGTTAACGATCAAAGATGGGGGGGGCACTGATTCGGTTTTGCCAATTGTCCATAGCTTTCGAGAAAGACTCGAAAGTGGGCAATAACAGCCATTTAATTGAAGAAAAATGTACATACAAACAAATCAGTGCAAATATAAACCCACCACAAAATAACATGTGAACTAACAAGGAAAGCGTGGGTGTAGTGCTGACTGCGGTAAACAAACTGATGCACTGATGCACGCACCAACATACGTCTGCCCTTGCCAACTAACTCACATCTGCCCTTGATGACCACTGAGCCCTACCTGTCAATTTGGCTACTCCAGACTTTGTCTGCAACTTATAGCAGCTTATTAGCGATATTCGTTAAACCGGGGTCCATAGAATCGGAGTGTTAATCGCAAAAACCTTTCAAAAAGATTTGTATTTCATTCAATTATGGCAGGTGGTCCAATACATTAAGCAATGTATCTACACACAGACACACACACACGCACAACCACCAAGAGATTGCCTGATAAAAAGAGTTTCCTTTTGTAAATCCCCTCATTATAACTCACTGAATATCTTAACACAAATAACTGTCCTAATGGTATACAAACTTTCCCACTAAGATTTTAAAAGTATATAGTTATCGAGGAGTTCTAATTTTACACACAAACCCATGACCCTTTTTAGGATAATAGCACACTGGTGGCTCACTGATGAAGATTGTTTGTTGCGAGTTCAAGCTCTGGTGCTACCAATCTGCGATTCTAAGCCTAAACCTTTGACCTTCATTACTCCAGAGCTGTTGCATCAAATCTGATTAACTTGTGTAGGTGGCAATAAAAGCCTGATCTACCACTGTAATCCAGATTTTAAAACACACTGTCCTGATTACCAATCCCACTATCTATATTTGTTTCACTTTCACTACCCTGATTTATGATACCACAATCATTTACAATCATACTAAATGGTACCAGCAGTGAAATTTTCCAAGTACGTTTTCACATTTTGGTTCAGCTGGATAGAGCTTAGGAAAAGATGAAAATTTAAATTCATTTACCTTCTTAGCATGAACAGTTCCTGAGATATGATCATTTTAATATCGCTGCTACCCGACCTTATTTTTGACCCAGCATTTAAATTAGTGTATTAAATGGTTAATCAACTTGAATTTCATGGGCAGTGAAATATCCTGTCAGCTATCATTTAAAAAATAAAAATAGCAAGATCTGTATTATATGAAGTCAGATTGATGCAAACAGTTACACAAATACAAATGTTTAGCAAAAACAAAATAAACAAATGACTGGCCCCATCTAATAATGTAATTATGTGGTGTTCCTATACATTATTAATAGTAAAAAAAAATCAAGGGCAAATAACTTAAATTTAAAATTATTACAATTTGGTCAGGACTTCAGCTTTCTGAATATTACAAATAGAAATTGACAAATTACCACATTGAACTTAAAGCCGTTTGAAAGAGAGCTTCTCTGACACCCATAGGAAGCTTTCTACCAGCAATTGCTCTGTCAGTACTTACTACTCCAGGCTTAGGGGAGGTTAACATCAGGGCAAAATTTCACACTGAGTGGAATGATTTCTTTTGTTTGCCTGATAATTGATAATGCCTGATCTCATAGCTTGGTGGGGTATTCAAGTATTTCTTTATTTTCATTTCAATTTCCCTCCGTTATAGCAAAAAACAATTTTTCAACTTTTTTCATATTTTTCTTTATATTTCTTTAAAAAAAAGCTAAACTTGTGAATTTTTTTTTTAAGGTTGTTGAATTATGATCTTTTGGGGGTTAGACTCTACGTTACCGGTAACGGAGGGCCAAAACTTAGTACTTGTCAAATTTAATATATGGTTGATACAGAATACATTTCTACTGCCCTACTAGGTTTGGAATTATTCTCTAGGCATAGGACAGCATCATTTTTGCTGTACTTTCCCCCACACATGTTTTTTTTTTTCTAACACCAGTTTTGAGCAATCCTAAACTTGGCTTCTTATGCACTGGCTTGACCAAAGATCTTATCGTTCACAAACTTCATTTGTGCCCAGATATTGTTGGCATTTTAAGGAAGGAATAAAACCCCTGTAATGGGTTTTGCAGAATTTTCAATAAAAACGGGGAGGGATAATTTGAGGGCTTTACTTGGTTGGCTTGTAAATCTGAACTCAGAGCTTGTCTGTTGAAGTACTTGATGTTTAATTGACAGAAATGAAATTCAGGAGAATGAAAGAATTCAATTGACAGACAGTGCTCCCTTAATTCACCAATCTGAAAAACAGTACTCTTGGACTTGTCGTAGATACAAGTATCGAAACAAAAATTATAACTGTTATTAACAAAATGAAAATAAGAACCAAAAAAAAAAACCAAAATATAAATGGACTTTCTGCCTATTTTCCTGAATACAGAAGTGGTTAAAATGGTTGTAAACATTTTCAAATCCTGTAGCTCCTACCGTTCTGTACACCAAAGTTGGGTTTATAAGTAGTTCAACCATTAGAGAGAACATTAAGGGCAGTTCAAACATGGCACAGAAAGCAGTGCAATATGCGTATTTGAATGACTGTAAAGCATCCTTCAGTAGGAAGCTTTCCTTGATGTTCGTTGCCTGTGAAATCGGCATGCCATAGCGCTTTCTGGGCTATGTCTGAATCATCCTTAATATCTACTTGTTGCGAAAAGAAGTAAATCCTTACTAAGTCGGAAAAATAAAATTGTGTGTGAATAATCAGATGTACAATAAAAAGATTTCAGGTTACTTGAGTACATTGTTTTCACATTATATTTTCACTTATTAGTCGTACACCCACTCTATTAAAATTGATGACAACTCAAACTGGAGTCTGCAGGACACTGAATAAACTGAGTGAAGTGTACCAGTATGATTTAATTTTCTTTAATTTTGACATAAGCAGAGGTATTTGATGTTTAAAAAAAGAAGAGGAAAAAAGATATTGAATGACCCTACAAGCCTTCCACTTTGCAAGGTTGCACTCAGATGGTATTGCTGCTGTTTGAAAGAAAAAAGAAACTTAAGAACCTCTTGCTGTCAATTTTGAAAAACATGTAACATTTAGGAGTTAACTTTCCGTTCCTCTGTTACCAACCACTTTTGGTAAAATTTGGCCCCCTAAATTTTTTTCAGCCAAAATTTTTTCCCCTCAGTTTACAGTCTAAGGTGGTCTTTATACAATACCAGTTGATTTTGAGTTATTCTGTTCTTCCCTTGATAGCACAGGAGTTCTAGACCACAAACAGCAAAAGTGTCAGGCCCATACAATCCTATTGTTTTGATATATAATCCCGGTGTCCTGTTATATATTTCAGTGGGACAGTGTGAACTTGGATAGTGGGATTATAAATTAGGATAAGGAATTTAAATCAGGATAGAAGCATTATAACTCAGGATAGTGCTGTAATATATCAGAATAATAGCACTGCAAATCACCATAGTGAGATTATAAACAAAGACAACAAGATGACAGCAGGACCATTAACAAGGACAGCGTAACTGCGACAACCGTAAATCAGGATATCGGAATGATAAATCAAGACAACAGGATTATAAATTAAGACAGTGGAATTATAAATCAGGAATTGTAAAATATCACAGTCCACAAATCCTTTTAGGATATCAGCTCACCTGGTGAACACTGGCAGCTGTGACTGGATGACCTGCACTCGCACTATAACCAGCAACAGTGTGCTGATGACCAGCACCACCAGCTTCAGCAAAGTCTGCAGCACCGCATATGGAAATAAGTCCTTTCCTCGCACCACCTGCAGCGCCGTGTCAATCAACAGGGGTAATGTGAACTGTGTTACAGACATAAAAGGGAAGAAGCCAAACGAAATCAATCACCTGGAAATAAATTACTGACAATAAAACTACAAAACACATCTATTATCAGTCATCATCAATTCTGGAAGAAATGACCGTGACTGTGCATGAACACACTTCGTGCTAGCTGAAATGAGTGCAGACTAATTATACCATTATTTAAAATAATACCAATAATAATAAAAATAATAAGACAATTAACAGATGTACATCACTGCTAGGTGAAAAGAAAAGTGTCTGCAAAACGGTCTTCGTAAATGCTTACTGACGTTTACTTCAGATTCCAGTGAGTTTTTCTGACAGGGTGTTCTTGACTGCATAATTAAAAGGGCAAGATGAGCTGCCAAGACGTGCACAAAGCCACAGTGTGCATTGCAGCCTGATGAATAGCTTCAACAAGCACATGGAATTTTTTTGTTGGAGTAAATACATGCTTTTTAATCACTTCACTCAAAGCCCAACTACTTACAGCAACGAGAAACAACGGGACAGCCAAGACGCGATTAAGTCATACCAAGACAAACACAGACACTGCATTCATTTTTCCTTCCAAAATCAATCTTGTGGTTTCACTGAATGATCCTGACGTTTGGATATTTTCTTTTGTACTCAAAATTATTACAACAGTCTCTAGCCTGAGGGTGTGTAATCAGCTGTCATGTCCAAATTGTCCTGAAATTCTGCTTCATAAACAAATCTAATGATTTAAGTGAACAGAAAATAAAGAAACCACAACATGTGTCTTACATGCAAAGAAAATAAAGAAACCACTGCAAACTCTACACACTGCATGATGCAACTAGAAGCATTGAGAAATATCACCGCTAACGTACCCCCGATTCAAAGGTTAAACAGAAAAAGGTGAAAACCTTACTTTAATGCTAATATAATATGATTTTGACCTCTTATTATGATCCAATACAATCCAAATTGATCAGATAGTCATTGTTACTTTGTTTTCTCTAATTTTTTTTATTTATTAAAGTATGTTTTACTTTAAATAAAAAGGAAGGAACTTTATAAGGCTATCCACAATTATTCTATCACAATAATAACTAGAAAAAAATCCTGAAGAAATTGAGATATATGTGAAAACTAGCATGCTGAATTGTAAAACACAGAAAACCTCCTCACAGTTTATACAGGTTTTTAAGTAGCTGTGGCCAAACAGGTGGTAGTAAATCAAAGAATCAAAGCATATATGCTTTAACTGTAACTATTATTGTGGGGTTTAAGCCCAGCTCTACACCAGGGATATTCAATTAATTTGGAATGAGGGCTGGGTCATGAAAACAATCCAGAATGAGGGGAGGAGAGCAGATACCTCGAAAGATGATTGGTCCACTATAGCAGGTTGTGACCCATTGGGCGGGGGGATGGGCAAACAAAATAAAATTTTTAGTTGAGAATGTTAAAACCAATTGAAATAAAGTATTAACACAAAGAACAAAGGTGTTGTCAGGGTAGGGCAGTGGGTTAAAAAATAATTTCTCTTGAAAGAATAGAAATGGATTTATGGCGTTTCGGAAAAGACCTCTTCATATATTGTTTTTGGTAAACGCATTAGTACATTGTATTATATCAAGACATATAGGCCCAAAGCATTTCTACATTCAAATGATAAACACCACGCTGAGTAATCAATCCAGGTGAGCCATATCACAGACATTTAAAATGTACAATTAACAGACAACACCCACTTCACACAACTGTATCAACAAAAACAACAGGAGTGTAGTATGGTACTAAATACAACTATATATACTATATACAATATATTACTGAATAGTAATATTTGGAATATTGAATAATAATAATAATAATAATAATATTAAGAAGAATAGAAATAGGTCAATATCAAGAAAGAAAAGCAAGAGAAAGAGGGAAAATGAAAGAAGTGTAGTAAACAATAAGACAGAAAGGTTCAGTTTTAAATATCATATGAAAAAGATCATGTGAATATCAACACACTGGCATAACACTTTAACTGCAATATTCAACATCTTAATAAACCAATCCTAATTACTAGTTTAATGAACAGAACTACTACTTAACTGATTTAGATACCAAATTTCTGTTGTTTTCTTAGGATTAATCATATTTCAAGCATTTTTTCCCAAAGTAGTAGAGAGGATTTATAACAATATTGTGACGGTTCATAATGTATTCTGACCAAGTTTACAACATTGTTAAGTCCATAGGTGAAAATGCACTGCAAACACTAATGGATGACTATTTCGGGGGAAATCACACTTATGAACCCCAGTACAGTTCAGCTGAGTGACACGTAAGCGACTGATTGTGTAATCGATAGTGACACATACTGCAAATGGATTAAGGTACATGGACATTTTGCACAAGATATCACCCCAAACCTAATTTTTTAAATGTTTTCTTAAGGATAGATGTAATAAGTATCACCATGCCAATTTTGGTTGTGATACCTAGTTGTTTGTTAAGTGTATGGTTGGCTAGGAAGTTTCTAACATTCAGAAACTGGTTCTGTAAGTGCAATAACTTTTTTCTGTTTGGTCCACAACCTCAGGATTAAAAAGCATCATCTAGAGTGGCTGATGCTTGACTTGGCTTGACTCTACCTCGGACAACTAGGTGGACAAGTATCTAAAAAAAAATCCCACTCAAGTTAGTTTTTCTTGGGTTTCTGCATAATATATACTAAAGCACCTTTACTTAACATGGAGGAGTTTGTACTAAACTCTGAATCCACGCCATGACACATTAAGACAGTAATTCATGCAAAAGGGGCCCAAACCAAGTACTGAGTACATATGCATGATTATACTTTTCAGAGGGCTGACATTTCTGTATTTATAATTCTTTTTTATTAATTTCATGTAATATTCTAATTTTCTGACATTTTGAATTTGGGGTTTTCATAAACTGTAAGCCAGAATAAAAAAAAAATTATAATAAATTAAGGCTTGAAATATTTCACTTTGCATGTAATGAGTTTACAAAATATATTAGTTTTAATTAAAGTTTAATTACTGAAATTTTTTGAGTTTCACCTGTATTTATAACTATATTTCTCTCTCTTTTTTTCAATTTATTCAAAACTATAGTCTAGAGTAAGTTTCATCCCTGATCTGGGCAGCATTGTTTTTTATGGTTCAGTTTTCCTAATTAAAACAATATGGCTTCCCAGCATGGCTTTGGTCAGAAAGTTTAAAAGGTTTGTGGAAAATTGTTTGAAAATCTCTTAGTTGTGTAAAATGCCTACAAGATACATAGGTATGGACAAGTAGAGTGATGGCCATTTCTTGGAAGTGGATTTTTATGACAGGCCATATTCTGATTTAAGCTTGAAACGTTTGCAAAGATTAAAACCTGATGCATGAGAAAATGAGGGTAAGTAATTTAAATTACCTAGTTATTGTTGGTGCCAGTGACATCCATCCAGGGAATTACATTATTTATTCAATTAATTTTTTAAGCCGTTAATCCTAATTAGGGTCGCGGAGAGGCTGGCATCTAGCCGACTCTGCTTGAAGGCGGGGTACACCCAGCTCACCAGGCAATTGCAGGGCCAACACACATTCAATTATTACTATTTTTGTAGTTATTATTATTATTATTATAATTATTAAAAATTATGAGTTGTATCAGACTCTGAGATGGTCTTTTTTAATTGGTATGGATGTTGAAGTTGGGGCTTTGTGCATATGTAACTATACAATTAGGCCTATCACACACACTCCCTGTACTGTTATAATTAATTATTTAGGTGAAACCAGAAGTTTACATACAGTAAAAAGTGTATAGAAAGACATATAACCTTTTTTCTCGGGGTCTGATATTAAATCAAACTAAACTTTTCTTGTTTTAGGTCAGTTAGGATTACTAAAATTAATTGTATTTATTAAATGCCAGACTACTGAAAGAGAGAATTTTTTAAGAGATTTTTCTTTTTTCAAACAAAACCAGCCAAGACATCAGGAAGAGAACTGTGGACCTCCATAAATCTGAGTCATCCTTGGGTACAATTTCCAGATGCCTGAAGGTGCCACAGTCTTCTGTTCAAACAATTTTATGCAAGTATAAAAACCATGGGAATGTCTAGCCATCATACCGCTCAGGAAAGAAAGTGGTTCTGTGTCCCATGAGCATATTTTGGTGAGAAATGTGCAAATCAACCCCTGAACAACAGGAAAAGACCTTGTGAACATGATTGCAGAAGCTGGTAAGAGGGTGTCATGTGGCACATGGACAGAAAGGCTACTCGGCAAGGTAGAAGCCATCCAAAAGAAACATAAAAGTCTAGATTACAGTTTGCAGATTCACACAGAGGCAAAGACCTTCATTTCTGGAGACATGTCCTGTGGTCTGATGAGACAAAAAATTTACTGTTCAGCCATAACGACCACCGCTATGTTCAGAGGAAAAGGGGGATGCCTACAAGCTTGAGAACACCATCCCAACTGTGAATTACAGGTGTTGTGTGAGTGTGTTACATTGTGTTGTGGGAGTATTTTGGTGCAGGAGGGACTGATGCACTTCACAAAATAGATGGCATCATGAGGAAAGAACATTATGTGGAAATACTGAAGCAACATCTCAAGACATTAGCCAGGAAGTTAACGTTTGGATGCAGATGGGTCTTCCATACTGACATGACCTTAAGCATACTGTAAATAAACACAAATACTGGCAATAAAGTGGCTTAAGGGCAACAAAGTCAATGTTTTAGAGTGACCATCACAAAGCTCTGATATCAGTCCCGTAGACAATTTGTGGGTAGAGCTGTAAAGGTGTGCGTTCAAGACAGCCTACAAACCTAACTCAGTCATATTGCTTTATGTTCCAAAAGTTACTCCATGGTTAAACGCATTTTCCTTGTTAGTGGTGCTCTGCTCACGTGACGTGAAGCTCCTTTCATACATTAACGTTAACCCTTAATTTTGTAGTACACAGCCAGCAGGAGGGTTGGAATAAAACGTTTAATAGAACACCTACTCTGAAATTTGTAGTACGCTGACTAAATCTATTTTGTATAAATAAAACCCAGACATTACTGGACATCAGAACTGATATTATAAGTTAAACTCATGAATCCTGATGAGTCACCCCTAATTAATTTCAGGTACAATTCAGCTAAATTATGTGAATTTTGAATAGATAAAACACATTATCTGTAATGAGCACAGATGTGAAACAGTGTGGGTTATGTCTTTTCAGACTTTTTGTTGTTGTTGTTGTTTTGTTTGTCTTTTGTTTTACCAAACATTAAAATGTTAATATCCATGGGCAGTGATTACACTGGACTTAAGAAAATGCTATTTTCATACATTTTCTCTGTCTGTGAATCCTTAATGACTAGATACAAACTAGTTATACACCAGTGCCTCAAGGTCCTGGCAATCCAACAGTTCAGTCCAGCAACAGCCATCCAACACCCTTTTTCAGATCAGGGTTACATTTGTGATCATTTATGTATGGACAGTTACAGCTGTAACAATGTGTGCTTATATAAGATTTTTTTTTTTTTACGTTACTTTTAATGCTTTGGTTTGTAGGTGGTTGAGATAAAAAAAAATTAGTAAGAAATGTTATTAAAAAAATGCAAGAAATGCAACTTATACAATTGTAAAAATGGCTGAATTAATGTGTTCATACTTTCTTTTGTTAAAACAAATTTTTCTTGTTTGATTTTTTTCTTTGCATAAAATATAAAGCTTTACTCATAATTCTGGCAGACCTTTCATCTTGGATCATGAGCTGTTCCTTTTCTTTTCCATACATCTACACGTATTTTTAATCCAACCAAAGAATCTTCTTTCAGAGTTCATTCATTAATTTTCTGAACTGCCTAATCCTAATTAGGGTCACAGGGAGGCTGACGCCCATCACAGCCGACTCTGGACAAGGGCAGAGTACACCCTGGACAGCTCGCAAGGCCATCGCAGGGCAGAAACATGCTGACTGCAAAGCAGCCTGCTCTTTACAGATGACAGCAATGGTTCTTTTACATACCTCTCACCATAGACAGTGAGAGACATGGTTGGCCTTTGATAACCAAGTTAGCTGCACTGGGGAGACAGCAATGACAACCCAGTCATAGTGGGGCTCGAACCCCTAACCTTTGGAGCAGTAATCCAGCACCCTACCACCAGGCCACTTTCTTTCAGAATTAGGTAGATAAAAAACCCAACACTTCAACGCTTGGAATAAACATCAGCACTATTGTGTGCTTAATTTGTTCCAAAATAATATGGGAACAGGCCACAACTGGTCTGGACAATGCTTATCAGTCCAATTACTTTTGTTCCTGTGAAAAATAACCTGTGCATGAATGGCTATAATACCAAAAAAGGTTTAAACCACTAAAATTACAGCATAAAGTCTACATTTTAATGGCAGTTTATTCATTTTTAGATCTATTGTGGTAATGTTCAGTGACTGTGGTACTATCCAAATACTTATGGACCTACTGTAGCTGTATATGCATACATATGATATTAAGTCTGAAGTTGTCATGAAACTTTGAGCACTTTAATAATTACTTCCTTCTTTCCCTACACAAACAATAGTATTTTTTGTTGCCATATACATTATTATTATTATTATTATTATTATTATTATTATTATTATTATTATTATTATTATTATTATTATTATTATTATTATGCCTGCCTCTGTGCTGTTACTCTAGAATTCAATTCAGTTATCATGTAAGCTGCTCATTATTTAATGCGGTTTGACTCAATCGCGAGTGTGGTACATGTGTTCGGCAGGCAGGCTCATACTCAGCCGCCAGTGCATCACTACCCAAATAAACATTGTTTCTGGCTTTGATACCGATCAAAGAATAATAAGTAAAGGTCCATTAATATATTTCACCCTGCATGACAGTCTTGATAGTCTACAGGCCCAGTATAACAGCGTAGAACTGAATGTTTGCTCTGTTCATATGGGTGGATGATGATAAAGTAGGCGAGAAGGTCCCTGAAGGGATGTGTGAAGATGGAAAGAACAAAAAAAAGGAGGTTTGGAGAAAGAAAGAAAAGCATAGTGTATATAAAATTCAGAGCAAACTGGGCCCCAAGTCCCAGCATTACTCAACCACCTAATCATAAGAGAGTAAACTAGGAAGGAACATAAAAGACAAAGTGTACACAGCAGAGCTAAATTATTAACCAGATATTTTAGCCTTGCAGCAATGCAGGCAAACCTGCAGTATTTACATCGCTGAAGTAGCTTTCACATGTGCTTAGGAAAGCTAAAATCTTTAATAAGACCACTTAAAGTGTTGTATGTTTGGGTATTTACTTTCCTCATGGATAAATAGTGCTTGGAATTCATTAGGCTCCACAATCAGGTATAAAATGTTCGAGCGGTAACTGCGAAACTCTGATCCTGAAATACAAGTTTAATTGTGAAAGAACACCCGACACAATGATATCAGATAATTGAATCGAGAAACAATTGTGCTTTACATCTTCTTAAACCTGATCTCAAATCTGAAACTGCCACCCCGAAGGACTGCCCAAAAGCGGCCATATAAAAAAGGAACGCTTTCATTTTCCTACAGACGTCTCATCATTAGAGGATTACAGATCTCAGCTACGAGACGTGCAAGATAAGCAATTACTCTTCATTTTTCCAGGCACTCGAAAGTCCAGCGACGAGGCGGAGCCTTAATTCAGGCCCCTGATATAGGTTGCGTCCGTACATGAGCAGAATGAAATCCTTGATATAACTGATATGCTGCATCTGGAAATTTAATAAGTCATTGTTCAAGCTCATCAGCTGCTCGTCAGCCGGAAAAGCCTTCGTCGAGCTCGGAAGGGCGCCGGCCATCTCTGTCTCCGAGGCTCCACGGATAATGCATTTCCTGTCAAATCGGAGACATTTGAGTGACACTCAGAGATGGCTATTAGACCTCATTTTATTGCTGTGCATTCCTGCTTTAATATTGCGTGTGGCTAGGAGACACACGCCAAGAAAACAGATTTGTTTATGTGTGTGTGTGTGTGTGTGTGTGTGCCTCTCACAGCTGCCCGAGATCTTGGAAGCCCCCGTCCGTGCACTCTATCAAAGCCGGAGATGAAAATGCACGGTAACGTTTGATGATGGACATGTCCTGGAATACACAATCTTCCTATCGTTACAGCACCTTCTGCATGCTGTTGATCCTTCCTCTGATATTAAGGGGGAGATTTCAACTCCTTCCAAAAGTCAGATTGCAGTACACCGATTTGCATTGCTGACAAATTCATTGTTCGGTGTTTATTATAATTAGTCATTAAATAAGGAATAAATTATAAATAAACAAGGAACATGCTGGTAGAGGAAATAAATAACCAGCCAGGTGTGAAGCGAAATTACTCTTACCACTCCAAAACAGATTTGTTTTCTTATAACAGCACCTCCTAAATGATTTATTCCCTTAAAAAAAAAACGGTATGCCAACAATGATTATTTTTATTCATTTACTAAATCCATTTGTATTTTAATTCAATGTTGCGGAACAACATTTATACAAAACAAGTTAGAGCTTAGATCTCCGTGATGTACGGCCTCCTATCAAGAAGGCCCTTGGTTTGCTTCCTGGGCTGTGTGAATTTCCCCGTGCTTGCATAAGTTTCATCTGGGTATTCAGGTTTCCTCCAAGACATGCACATTAATCTAACTGGCTGTTTCAACTTGCCCCTAGGTATGAGTGTGACTGTGAATGGTTGTGTGTGTTGCCCTGTGATGGTGTAGCGAGCTGCTCAGTGTGTACCCTACTTTCGGCCACTGTTGGCTGAGATAGGCACCGGCCTCCCAGCGACCCTAACAGGATTAAACAATTCGGCAAATGAGTATATTTGATGAGTGAAGTTAGATCTACTCACCATTTACCAAAACAGTCCAAACTAAAGGGGCGGTCATGGAGTGAGAGGAACCTCCAGAACACAGCATGGATAATGTAGTGGATAAGGTACTGATGTCTTTGTCTTATGTGAGATCTATGGTATATGGACATTACAAATTGAAAAAGTAATGTCACAAAGTAACTGAAAAAGTCTCTCCTTTGAAGGTTGTATGAAATTCCTGGGTTTTGACCTTTCTAGGTCACTCAAGGTCAAAGGTAACTGTCTCTTTTGCTTTCCTATCAGTGTTCCACAATAACATCATGTCTATTGGCGCTCAATCTCCAAAACATTGTAATCTTGCTCTGACATTCACCTTTTGACCTTAACACTATCACTCACTCCTCACTTAGATAGGCACTCGCTGGAGCCTATCTCAGCAGACACTAGGCGGAGTACACCCTGGACAGCTCTCCAGACCATTGCAGGGCAACACATACACACACACAAACACTCCCTTTCACACATAGGGGCAATCTGGAAAAGCTAATTAGGCTAAAGTGCATGCCTGTGGACTGTGCACGAAAATCGGAGTACCCGGAGGAAACCCATGCAAGCATGAGGAGAACTCCACACAGAAACACCCAAGCCCAGGACTCGAACACGGGACCTTCTTGCTGTCGAGCAGATTCACTAACCACTTTACACTAAGTTTAGTGAAAATGGGCATAAATTGTGTTCACAGACAAACAAATAAAACAAACTCCAGTGATTACAATACATCAGCCAAAACTTTGTTGCAGCTTGTAATATTACTGAAAAACATTCATTTTAGAAACCAAAAAAAGCAAAGCCTTCCAAAACCTATTACAAAAGTCAGAAGTGCTGTTATGTAAGGAATAATGCACAAAAGGACCAGTGATTATCACCAAATAAACTCTGATAGGACAATCCAGATGCTGTTGTGCTGTAAATGGGTCTCGTAAAAACCTCTTTAGCCCTACAGGGGCTTATTTTTACAATAATTACCCTCCAGCTGTACATTATCTCATTTATTACACAGCGTCTTACGAAATATTGCCTTCAAAATGATATTATTGCCTCCTTTTTACAGGGCAGAGGAACAACCCACAGATCACCAAATACTATAACTTGGCCAATCAGGACGGAGTATTCAACTCACTCACTGATTTGCCAAATCCTACTAGGGTTGCAGGGAGGCTGGGGCTTGTCTGAGCCTACACTGGCTCGATAAGTACTCACAAGGCCGAGTACATCCAAGGCACACACACTCGCACACCTAAGGTCAATTCTTAACAGCCAGTTAGCCTCATGTGCACGTCTTGGGACTGTGGGAGGAAACCGGAGTGCCTGGAGGAAACCCATGCAAGCACGGAGGGAAGATGCAAACTCAACACAGAAACACCCAAACAAAAGACTTTCTTGCTGTGAGGCTACTTGCTAACTAACTACGCCACCAAGCCGCCCAAATGAGCCATGTATTAAAAGTAGTTAATCAGCACTTTTTGTGGTTATGTAATATGTTTTAATGATACAGACACTTAGCTTAACATAAACGACCATTAAAAGCTCAAAACTGGAAAAAAAAAATTCTGTAGATTACTAGCAGGGACTGAACTGCAGAGATTGGCAGTTTTGCCACGTGATGTCAACACAACGCAACAACATGTTGGGTGGGGTTCATGTCTCTTGTGGAGACAGTGAGACGTCACATTCTAGTGAGTCTGAGGATGAGAATGCTGCCGGAGTCAAGCGTGAGGGTAAATCAAAAATGGTTTATGCGGCTAATGTTTCGATGACTCGGCTTTCCTGCCGTCAGTTGGTTTAGAAACTCAAAAGAGATGTTTACCGCGATTTCTGCGCGTGTTGCTTGTGCAGCTCAGCACCGGCCGATAATATGTTATGCTCCACGGGTCAGTGATGTAGCCCAGCCAATCCAACGAGTTCTTGTCACTACCAGAGTGGAACAGCCAATCAGAAAGGCAGCATGTCTCTGAGCATGCCTAGAGTCGTAACACTTGCGCCTACTTTGAAATCTGGCATGGGCTGATGTTGCTGGAAGGAACCGCTGATGTTATACATGATCGTTTTAAATAGCTAGCAACAATAATTCACCACAGGTCCACTTTAAGGATTCAGCAGTACCGTGATGTGATATGGTAATAACGCTGTAAATAAAATGTTGAACACATTCATATTAAAATATATGCAGCACAAAGGATTTGTCCCATTCTGAAATAATAGAAAGATTCTTGAATCAAAAAAAACCCAGCTGAACAAAATATTACATCACATTCCGATAAACAGGAAATAAAAAGCAGTTTATTAATAGCAATAGCAATATAATATTTTAGCATATTTCATTTTCCATTCACCCACGTACCATTTTTCATGTCTTCTAATCAGCTTTTCTATCAGTTCTTGTTTTCTTTTCACTTACCATCAGCGCAAGTCTTGACAGCTGTGTATTTTCAGGTATGTCTGGCCGCTCTGGTGTTCCTGCTGTGCAGACGAAGAAAAGCAAAAAAAAAAAAGAGTGAAAATCACACGAGCGAAGGCTTTCACTGTTGCCATCCTTGCATTCTGATTTGCCATCTTTTCTCATCTTTCAGGTCCTGATAGCAATCTCTTTCTGTATTCATTCTTTTCTTCCCTTGTCAGCGCTCCTGAGGGACTGGGGTGAAGGCTGTCAAAAGGGTGCATCCGGGTTTTGTCTCTTTTCCCCCTGTTGCTTTGCAATAACAAACTCTTGTGTGTGAGATTTTATATCAGCTCATAAGACGTCTAGATGAAAGGTGACGATCGCACAATAGCGGCGTGGAAAAGTGACTCGCTTAACACGGCTGCACTGCGGTTCTGAACCCTGATGGCGTAATTACGATATGGTTCACGCCATGTTAAACTAACCAGCCAGGAACTGCAATACAAGAGTAGGTAACAAACAACACCCCCCAAAAAAAGGCAAGTCTGACATTTGTTCAACTGACACGTGCCATTATCACTTCTGATTTTTCTAGCATAACCCGCTTCAGTGAGCTCTCTGTCATGCCCAAAAATGCTATGGACGTGTTTGTGCATTTATTGTCACAACTTCACTTCACCCTGGATTTCCTGTACCCCTATTTCCTGGATTTCGGATTTCCTGTACAATATCCGGGCCTGCTGCTGAATAATGGTGATTGCCAGACCGATTATGGTAAATTTCCTGGAAAGTGAAGGGACCCCAGACATTAGCGATTGCCGGACTTTTGAGGTTCCCAGACAGCCTGTCAAGGGCGAAGTGTACTTTGGTTGTACCGACCAATCACTAAAGGATGTCATATCAAATGTTGCCCCAGTGACCACTAAAGGCCAGTGAGACATCTACATGCTTCTGTCTAGTCTGAGCATTCCATACCCCTTCCATTACATTTGGTATTTGGTATGCAGTCCACCGTGCTTAACCTGTTCCTGAAGAGCTCATGTAAATGAAAAGCGTGTTTCGGATGCTTTTAGTCACAAACACCCACAAAAGTCATTTACATTTTCTGAACAGGACTCATAGAAAATCTACTAATAAACGAACTCTGAATCGGTGCACCCCTCTCAACATAAAACATGGACTAATGGTTAGAGAAGTGGGTTTGGGACCAAAAGGTCGCTGGTTCGATTCCCCGATCAGCAGAAAAAATGTGTGGTGGCAGGGGAAAGAATTCCCCTTCACATCCACGGCTCAAGTGACCTTGAGCAAGGCACCTAACCCACAACTGCTGACCGGGCATCGCAATGTGGCTGCCCACTGCTCGTGTGTGTGTGTGTGTGTGTGCTCTTTGGAAGGGGTAAATGCATAGCCAGTTTTTCCTCATGGGATTGATATACTTTCAATTTATTATTTTTTATTAAAAAAAAAAAAAAAAGCACTTGGAAAGTGCAAACCTCCACCAAGCAAAACAATATTATTAATAATAATGAAAAAGTTTAAATACAAAGCAACCTATTTACAAAGACTTTCCAAAAATCTAATGGAGTCTTCCTTGTCCCACCTCTGGTTAAAATTGCATGAAAATTTGCACATAACTTCTTACGCAATCCTGTTAACTCACGTCCAAACAAACAAAGAAGCCAAAGGTAAATCATAACCTTCTTGGCGGAGTTCATAAACATGATTATGTGGCCATTTTGCAGATGACACCATAATCTAGATGGATAAATAAAAACACTTTATTCCAGTAAATACGCATCTAGTCACTCATCATCATTCATTTGCCGAACCGATTAATCCTATTAGGGTTGTAGCAAGGCTGGAGCCTATCTCAGCCAACAGTGGGCATAGGCAGGGTTAGCATGTCCATCTCACAGCAAGAAGGTCCTGGTTTTAAGTCTTGGGCTCGTGCGTTTCTGTGTGGAGTTTGCATGCTTTCTCTGTGCTTGCATGGCTTTCCTTCGGGTACTCTGTTTTCCTTCGACAGTCCTAAGACATGCACATGAGGCTAACTTGTTCTAAATCCCCATAAGTGTAAGTGTGTGTGAATGGTTGTGTGTGTGCTGCTCTGCAATGTTCTGGAAAGCTGTTCAGGGTGTACTCCGCCTTCACCCAGTGTTGGCGGTGATAGGCTCCGGCCTCCCTCGAATAAATTGCGGCCATAAACGTGTGAATGTGTGATGAATATGGAAAATGAAACCAATATTTTTCTGGCTAGGCTAGTCATAACCGTAAAAAGTCTCATAATTTGGGTTGTTTTGTCTCATTATTTATAAGAAATCATCATAAAAATAGTTTTATTCTGTCTTCAAATTATGTAAAAAGGCTTCTGTGCAAATTTTAATACCTGCCCTTCAGTACTAATTTGCACATGAAATTACTGCCAACAAAGTTCACGCCGCAACTGCACGATCTAGATCTCTGAGTAGACGCAGTATTTTCCACTTTTCAATAAAGCAAATTCATTTTGTTTTTGCGTCTTGGAACGATGCAGCTCTACCTAGACCCTGTGTAGTAAATCATTACCTAAGATCGAAACCATCTGGAAATTACAGCTTGGGACTTGACAACTGGCGACTTAAGAAAAACGCAACGTAATTGCACATTTGCAAGCATCAAATTACAAACATGCTAATCCAGTGTAGTCCATCACGAAAGCACCAACGATGTGCAAATCAGGTGTCACACGAGGTAATATGATTTGCTTCAATGGGATTTGTCTACTTTACCAAAAAAAAACAAACTGAAATTATCCCCTAAGATGGCTATCCATAGCCACCAAAAGCACGGATACACAATCTGACATTGAGATCAGAATGGGATAATCATACTGCTCAGTGTTTTTATTGGATCCAGCTGGTGCCCATGCGTCTTTTTCCTCATGTATGAATGATTTGACAGATGTGTGGGAATTAATGGATGAGTACAAATTTATTCAGTTCATACCAAGCACTTACTTGCCTCCCACACTTAAGGAACGGCATCCCTTTCATCGCCAGCTCCCATAATCAAAACAATATGGGCATAGAATAACAAACTGCTACCCAAAGCTGATTAATACTAAAGATAATTTGGTCTTGGAACAGACGGACTGGACTTGGGCCACTGCCTTTGAGAGAGAGAGCAGGTCTGGAGCTGATAGCACGCTCAGGAACAGCAGAGGGAAAGCCGAATGTTCAGGAGGCCACTCATCCGGAAAGGTCCGGTAAGTTGGGGCTCAATGGCCCGAACACACCTCTGAGCTCCATGCAGAATGTTACCAGGCTTTTAGAGAAAAGCTTGATCTTGAAATCAGGGAGAACAGGTGTGGGGTGGAAATAGACGACAAACAGGACTTGGCACAGCAGGTAGAAATTGGTATGCTAACTACCTCCAGTTCAGATCTCTGCCTCCATCTTCCTACCACAGGGTTCCTATCCTGCTATCCCGTGCAGGAAGATTGCCAGAGTAAAGGCCCTGTTTGGAATGTTTATTCTGGGTGGGGTTTTTCCCCCGCTTATTTGCCCTGTCAGGCCAAACATGACGTTGAATGAAACCCATCATTTTACCCAGCCGAGACACATGATATTAAAACGAAGGAAGTCAAGTGAAGCTGGGAACCTTTCAAGTGTATTCAGCCTTGTACTATTCCCCAAGCCCAGCACCACCACATATTTCTGATCATGAGTTTGGTTAAGCTGAGACAGGATATGTCATCGGTGATGCACCGGATATCTGTGTGTTTGTAGGTTGGGATTTTGACGTTTGTCAGCGCGGCCTGATTGTTATTTCAGATGCGGTTCCAGCCGAGAGCATTTCAACACATCCAGTATCTGGATCCACTGAGAGCTCTGTTTGGAGGCCTGAGCCATGGGAAACCGGCGCCTCGTTCATTTTTCCCCTGCTTCGTCCTTTGAGCCGTTTGTTTCCACGAAGCTGATCCAGGTGCTCATCCTCACGGGAGATTCGAGAAGACACCGATATCCGTCATCTTCACTCTAGTTAGCACGGAAAGAAAACGCGGAGTGCTCGGAATGACAAAGTACTCACAGCGCTTAGCAGTAACAACGTTTGCATATTTTACTGTCATGCTAAACTAAGCAGTGTTACAACCATCATTATTGATTCAACGATCTATAATTCACTGAGTCAATTCATTTATTTTAAGCTAAAGGTGAAATGTGCAAAGAGGTCTACCATTGCCTGGGGGGACGAACCCCTTTACCTCTTCCCTCAGGTCATTAACATGCTCATTATTCTACTGTAGGACAGAACCATTAACCTTTACCTTGTCAGTTCCCTT
>JBCNYG010000020.1:10711546-10728982 GCA_039654305.1 Porochilus rendahli
GCTGAGTTCTGTGCTGTTTTTGTGCTTGATGTGGCGGAATGAGGCGGTGTGATTCCTATACCTTGTTTTGAAATCATCTTCTGTGAGTCCGATGTATGTTTTCGTCGTGACGCTTCAGCCTCCTTGTGACCCTAGTAGGATCATGTGGTTTTGCAAATTGATGGGCGGATGGATCATTCCGTCACTGTGGTTTATTCCTTATTTATTGTTATTGGTTTGCTAGCTGTTTGTGCTTTGCTAGCATGAGCTACATAATTGTGAAGCTGGAGCTGATACGAAATCTCTTAAATCTCAGTTAACCTCCTGACATTAAATTCCACTTTCACTGGTGAATCGCTTTCTCTTGGGACAGGGAACCCTTTTTCCACCCCCTCACACACACATAGCTCAGAATATTGAGTCGTCCCAAGTGTGTTCCTCAGCCTCCACTCCATTGTTTTCTGCCTTATTGATTTTAACCAGGCCGCCCTGTGTCACCACGACAAGCTCCCTATTTGTACGGATTTGTGCTCTCTCTCTCTCTCTCTCTCTCTCTCTCTCTCTCTCTCTCTCCCTCTTTCTCTCTCTCTCTCTCTTTCTCTCGTTCTTTTCTTTCTCTGGGATGAATGACCTCTGTTAAGTAAAAAACTCACTTAAAAGCTTTGGTCAGACAGTTATTAAAATGCAATCAGCTGCCTGTCCATGATGGAGTTCCTATTCGGATTTTGGTTTGATGTCTATTAAAAATCACTGCTGGCATTCGGAAACGCTGAAAATAGCCCTTCGTCTAAATCCCTTCGAAATATGAAACTCGCTCCGTCCAGAATTTCACCCTAGCACGGACGACATTCTGGACAGAGCGAAGATCAGATTCAGTCTTGTTAAATCAACTAGCCTACGCATATATTTCCGACAAATAAGACCACGTTAGGTTAGCAGTGTTACACGAGCTAGTTAGATTATGCTTAGAGACTAAAATTTACTGACTCATTGTGAAAGGTCATTTTGGGCAACATGTAATTATATGTAATGTAAAATTATTGTAGCGTAAAAAAATATCGGAATGAAAAAATTTGCATAGCATACAATTTTTAAAAAGTGTAAAATTTATCATAATGGATTGAACAGTAGTTTAGCAGTGTTACACAAGCTAGCTAGGTTATGTTTATTGGTTAAAATTTAGTGACTCGATGTCAAAGTTTTTTTACGTAATATTTAATTGTACATAACAAAATTATTGTGATGTAAAATGTAAAATTTGCATAACACGTACAATTCGTATAAGATAGTAAATTATCATAATGCATAAATTATTATAAAGTGTTAATTTATCATAACACTTGTAAAAAAATCGTAACAAAGTTATCATAAAATGTTAAACCAATAAAAACATATAAAAACAAATACTGTAAGATGTAAAATTATCATAAAATGTTATTGTAAAATGCTAGCTAGTTAGCTAACTTTCTTACACACATGAACTAAAAATTTGTTCCAAGCAAGATGACAAAAGACATCCATTAACAATTTACAATCCAATCTAATAGAAATCAGAAACTTACTTTGTATCAGATTTCTGTAGGTTTCTAATAATGGATGAGGGTTGATACTTCATTATAGCAGTAGCTAGCATTATATCTCCAACATTAAATAATGAATTTGTTTAATGGTTTCCATCAAGTTGCTAGTAGAGATTTTCTAGTGAGAATTAAATCTCACCAGAATCCAATATGGCCTTTGTTTATGGGTAGCAGATTGCCATCATAATAAAATGAAACAAAATAAACCATTAGGAATCGTTAGTAATGGCACACCTCATTAAACTACCATTACGCAACACTGAGATATAATTAGGACCTGTCAAAGATATCCAGTGGGCTATTTTTTTCTATATATACTGGAAGTATTTTTAATTATTCATTTTTTCAGTAGGAGAGTTGGCAGTTTATTAGGAATGGTTGTATGATCCTGATCAACAAGCAACTCTGAGTATTTGGATCGCAACATAATGCTAGTAGATGTACATGTTGTTTGATCATCTGGAACTTTAAAAAAATCAACCCCTAAACATTTTTTTTCTGCTCCTTTTTACACAAAAGCCTGGTGTGTGTGTGTGTGTGTGTCTGTGTGAGTGGTCCTTTGGAAAATAGGTCACAAGGTATTGAGCCATGGATAGCCAATTTCATGCCGCAAAGCGAATAAATATGTGCGACCACAAAAATATACATATAATAAATGAAATTAAAAGTATTATTATAGGTCTAGGACGAACTTTATAAATGACACTATGTTTAAGAGACTTCTTATGATATGCATAGGTCTAAATATATATAAGAAAAACAAGACACACTCACACAAACACACATGTACACAGTAAATCTCTTTCTGCTGCATAATTCTGTCGTATGTAAAATGATAACACTATTATTGTTTATTGCACTCACAGTGTACACTCCTGCAGGCTCCCAGAGAGCTCGACAGCAATATATAGCGGTATGAAAAATATATAAATGTGTGTCGAGGTGCTGAAACAGGAGAATACGTCAAGCGTATATACAACAAGGTGGAAAACTTCAGGCTTAGTGATGAAATATGAATGAGAGCGCATTGCCAATGGGACCGGAGATACAGACAGAGGATACGCTCAAAGCTTCGCTTCATGCCATATCTGTCCAAGTGCACAACAACGAAATCGACTTTTCTAGAAATTCGTTCAATATTCCTTTTGAATTTCTCCTAACAAGATAAAGATGCTGAGAATGCTACTTTTATTGTCGTGTCATACCCCACCAAAAAAAAATAAATAAATAAACAAATACATATTTGTTACGTTGCAGATTAGGAACTGTAATGAAATTTTTTTATATTTTTTATAAAAATAAATTAGCAGTCCACTAAAATACTTCATGTCCATAAGGTTCTGCTTGAACTTTCATAGATTTGTAAATACATCTTGTGCATTCATGTCAGCCCCACAGACAAATTTTCTGTGTTTATACGCATCTTTCATGGCAGGATAAATTTGTATGGTGGTTCTTTAGGACTATGTGCATACCACTGCATCACTGTTTATCATGGGGTTCCCATGCTGTCCCATGATGCCATATCGGGTTTCCAGTGTGACCTCTAAACAATCAGATCCGGGTTCATACTACTCTTATACCACTGGAGCCTGGTGTCCATACTTGGTAAGTGTTGCTACACACAAAGTCAAAGTAATAGCTAATAACGATTCGTTTGTACCTTCTCAGAGTTTTGGGTGGAGATTGCAAGTTTTGCATGTAATTGGCTTTAAAAACATCTAGTTGTTAAAGAGCAGTTCTTTAAAAATACACCAAAAAACACACCACAGTGCAGTCGACCTCTTCTCCAGTAAATGAAAGGATAGACTGAACAATAAAAAAAATGACAGGAAGTGTGTGAGAACGTGTAAGAGAATCAGATGAGCTGCTTTAACTTAATCTCCATTACCAGTCTCTCTTTACACTCCCCCAAACCTCTCAGTCTCTTTATCAAGAGATAAAAAATTTATACATTTTTTTTAGTCTGTCACTATCTCTTGCTCAGTCTCTTTTTTCCCCCATCATTCACAATTACACACGCAGCTAATATGACCCTGACCTCCACACGGCCTCAGTCAGCTGCACGCCCTACACTGCTGTGTACAAACCGCCAGCCAAAAGAAAGAAGAAAAAACCCAACCAAACAAAAAAAAAAACCCAACAACATCTGTTCATTCCACTTCAATTTTAAAATTTATTCAGTTTTGAAAGAAAAGTAAATTAAACATATAAATAAATAAAGGTATAGATTCAGTAAATTCTGATGTGCTTTCCTGATATTGCATTGTGCACGTCACGCATTGACATCCTCAAAATAGATAATTAAACAAATGAATTAATAAATGAAATAAAAATCGTTGCTGGTAAAGAAGTGGGAGCAGGATTGCTTTTCCTTTATGCTCTTTCATCTGCATAGTAGCAAAGACGCTGATATACACCAATCATCCCTAACAATATATACATACAGTACGCCATACTTTCTATAATATAACCTACACAATACTTTACATCTATTAAGTGATGTATTTTTCTCTTATTTCATTCGATAAGGCTGTTTCTTATAGACTTGGACGTTTCAAGTCTAATGTCTCATATGTGTAAATAATAATGTGATTATCTTTAGAGCTTGTCCAGGATGTCCCTGTCCTCACCCAGAGTTGGCTGAGATGGGCACCAGCCTCCACGTGACCCCTAATAAGGAATAAGCGACTTAGGAAATGAATAAACGTATGATTAAATGATTACCTGTAAAGATTTTTTTTCATTTACCTTTGAAATATGGGCATTGGTGTCTCAGTGGTTGGAGGTTTAAGTCCCATTTCTGTCAATCTGCTACTGCTGGGTCATTGAGAAACGCCCTTAACCCTCAATCGTACAGTTGTATAAAAAAGGATAATAGTGTCTGCCAATTGTATGTTAATGTATCTCCAGGTTGAAAGTCATGCACCGAGTGGCACCTCGAAAAGGTACATGACTATCATCCTGGAGATCCAGGAGACCCTGGGAGCTAATTGGCCATGCTCTCACAGAAGGGAGGGATGGATGACATCTCCTGTCACTCACAGTGATCACCAGCCAATCCATGGGCGTCTAGGTTAGCGCTTTCCCTCCACGTGTGTTGGGTCGCATCCACATGCGCAGCAGTTCGTAAAGAGGTGGGTGGCATCATTACATGTCATATTTAGGCTCCTCCTACACTGGTGGTGGTCGTATGAAATAGGGAGGTAACACTTGACTGATGGGAATTGAATATGACTGAAATGAGGGGAGAAAAACAGGGGTTTTACCGATTCACCCTGTATAAGACAATTTAAGCCTCCCTCCAGCCAGTTGTGAGGATTTGAAATCTCATAGCGTAATAACTTGGGAGCCAACACAAAGCACCCAAAACAAATCGTTTTCCCCCGTTTCTGACAAGTTGAGAGGTGAAAAGTCACAGAGGGCCAATTACATCATCCCCTCAGCTCCCTTGCTCCATCCTATCTCTGGCTCTATTTTGGCTAATGACATTTATGTAAACACAGCTGCCTTGTTGACATTAAAGCCTTGTGCTCTTTTGAACCTCCCTGAAAGAAGCCGCCATCACAGCACACGGCATCCTCCAAACACAAAAGCGAGGCGAGTGAGCGCGTCCGCTCAAGCTGCAGGTGCTGTGCTTCACGCCGCTGTGTTTCAGAACAGCAGCAAATAAACACAAACAGATATGTAACGCTAACGGCAATCAACATCTATCTCGAGAACGGGGGAGCCAGGATGTAGCAAAGTGATTGCGCTTTAAAGAGAAGCCTCTTGAGATGCTCGGCAAAAGGCAGAAGCATCCTGTTTAGTGCGATTCGTTTTATAAGAGCGCAGAGGAGTCATTTCATTTCGATTTTATTCGTGTAAGAACTTTTAGCTTTAGACGCAAAGCAGCGTTACAGGAATTCACATATTATTACGAAGCTAAACACTTCCGGTTGTACCTCCTGCACCTGTGTAGTTTTAAGGCTAACTGGGTAAGTTATAGGGTGCCATGGTGGTTTAGTGGTCAGCAGAGCAGGAAGGTCCTGGGTTTGAGTCCCATGCTCGGGCATGTCTGTGTGCTGTGGGTTTTCTCCAGGTATCCTTTTTACCTCCCACAGTCTAAAAACATGCACATTATGCTAATTGGCTGCTCCAAATTGGCCATAGGTATGAGTGGGATTAAGGATGGTTGTGTGTTGGCCCAGTGATGGTCTGTTGAGTTGTTCAGGGTGTATCCCACCTTCATGTAGGGAATTAACAAGAATAATTTGATTATTTATTTTATATAATTTAGCGATCTTATTAAGTCAGTTTCCTAACTAACAGCCATCCCCATGTTTTATTCATTAATTTTCAAAGCTTCTTAATCCTAATTAGGGTCGCAGGGAGGCTGGCGCCCTTCTCAGCTGATTCTGGGGGAAGGCGGAGAACACCCTAAACGGCTCGCCGGGCTATTGCAGGGACAACACGTATACAACCGTTCACACTCACACCTAAAGGGCAATTTGGAAGCGCCAATCAGACTACTGTGCATGTATGTGGACTGTAGGTGGAAACCTGAGTACCCTGAGAAAACCCACGCAAGCACGAGGCGAACACGCAAACCTTGTACAGAAATGCCGCGAGCCCAGGAATCAAACTCGGGACCTTCTTAGTTAAGAGCTCATGCATAACACTGCATCACCGTGCCGCCTCTCGTGTTTTATTTATTTATTTATTTGTCTGAAAGCTATGAAAGCTTTTATGAGCTTGGCTTGATGACATCACACACTTCAATAGCACAGAGAGCAACAAACCCTAGATGTCAGGTTTAAATAAGGTTCTGCCTGCAGGAGGTACAAATCAATAGCACCTAATCTTGAAACCTTGATTGTACTTTAATGGCTTTGAAGGTGTGGTGGATATGTCAGGGTGTACTTCATTTTTTGTGTGACTATTTTTATTTTTATTTTTTTTCTAGGTGGCACAGTGGTTAGCATCCTCTTCACAGTTAGCAGGTCATGGCCAATTGATAGACCAGCGATCTGTTTTGGGTGTACTCCCCTTCATCCAAAGTTGGCTGAAATAGGCTCAGTCCTCCTTGTGACCCTAGTAGGATTAGGCGCATGACCTTAATGAATTAATGAACAAATGATCTGTTTTTGATTTATTTAAATTTTATGACTGTAACATTTTTATTTTATGTCAATTCTTGAAGTCTATAACCTTCCGTTGGATCCGTCTCAAAAAGGAAATGTTTGCTTGACCAAATATATTAAATTAATCAAGAATTGTCATGGGATATAATTATTTTTTACCCATAATCATATTTCCTGAACTCCTGCTTTCATAGTTAAGTGATTTATTGCTACGGTAGCAGCATGTTTCCTCAAGTCAGTTTGTTTTGTACTTTTTCCACTATCGGTGGTTGACTTTTGGATCCTGTAGTACGTATAATAAATCCTTATGTAATATATTTAAACACACTCCATATTGTACAGACCCAACAGTTTACCCTAATTCAAGGAAAAGTCCATCTGTGACTAAAGCCTGTAGTGTTAAATCTTGATAACAGCTCGTTCAGAGTCCAGGACACCATCTAGACAGGGAAGATGAGGATAGACTTTCCTCCGACCCCCCATCGAGGCCATGCTGGTATTAGCGAGCGCACACACTGCAGCAGGCTGCCACTGTAGCCATGACTAATGTGGCTCTGCAGCCAGAAGAGTGAGCGAGGCACGCAGTACACAGCGTTGATGGTCTGCTTCACGTAATCAGATGGAGGCTTGTGAATGATTTGTCCATTTGGACACCTTGTGTCCTTCTCTCCTTTATCCTGTTTTTCTTTTCTCATTTTCCCTTCCAATCTTGCTACTGTTACACATTACCATCACATCGTGGGGTAATGGTTTATCCATCCAGCTTTTGGTCGGAGTGAAAAACTAGGACAGGGCTGTGGATGAAGTCATACTGTTTTGTGTGTGTGTGTGTGTGTGTGTGTGTGTGTGTGTTTGTGTGTGTATTTAATACACCATAGTGCAAAACACTATATTTAAACTAATATAGACCATGAGGTCAAAGGTTTGTACTGCTTGACCATCCCATGGTAGATGTAGTACACCCTTTAAGCTTAGTCCCACCTCCTGTCCCTGGGGACTTGTGCTATTTCAGCCATTAGTAAGATCAGGCACTGCTGTTAGCCAAGGAGGTCTACGGTGCTGTCTGCATTCCAGTTAATCCCAAAGGTGCTTAGTAGGGTCCTGGTAAGGACCTACCATTTAAGTTCTTGCTTTGTGTACAGGGGTGCTGCCATGGTGGCAAAGGTTTGGGTCTTTTAGAACCACGCCCTCGCCCAGAGTTGGCTGAGATGGGCACCAGCCTTCCCTGCAACCCTGATTAGAATTAAGCAGCTTAGAAGTGAATAAATAATTATAATAAGGCCACGGCATACAAGTGCATTATACTACTACGAACTCTGTGACAACAGTTTGGGAACAAATAGGCCAGTAATTGTGTATTTTCAGACCCTGCTGATTTTCTGTGATTTTCATGCATAACGATGACTAGAGCTGAACCAGAACGGTGCAGAAAACAAAAAAACATCTCTACTCCAATGAAGAAAGAAGATGATGGTAGTAAGCCATTATAACTGCTCTACACTTGTGGTAAGCAGAAAGGCATCTCAGAACGCGCAGCATATCAAACCTTGAAGAAGTTCTAAAACAGCAGGAGAGCACGGCCAGGTTCCATTTTAGTCTAAAATGAGGTACAACAGTCGTAGGCTCATTAAAACATAGACAGATAGTTGAATACTGATGAACATCACCATCTATTATTTTCCATCATGTTTCCAGACTTGTATTTGAAGGCAGTTTATGACTTGTGTTATGGCCATAAATCGGTTTGTAATCAAACCAATGGAGCATAGAAACAGCTGGAGGGCCCTTTTCGGTATGACTTCCGAGTGAATGTCGCATCTGCTGTGATTTACCCTTCCTGCATACCGTGATTCATTTCATCTGCAAGGTCGTCTGAATCAGGAAATCATTTCTGATATTTTAATGTGTGAATAAATACAAAAACAAAAAAACATGGGAGAAAAAAGTGGCATAAAGGTGTGCTGTTGGATCATCGTGTACTCGCTAATTTTATATCCATTTATTTAGATTTTACAGGGACGGCACAGTGGCGTTAGTGGTTAGCACTACCGCCTCACAGAAAAGAAGGTCCTGGGTTTGAGTCTCGGGTATTTCCGTATGTAGTTTTCATGTTCTTCCCGTACGTACGTGGGTTTCCTCCCACACATGCAAACTACTCTGGTTTCCTCCCACAGTCCAATAATATGCACGTTAGGCTAATTGGCTGTTGCAAATCACTCCTAGGTGTCACTGTGTGCGTGCGTGTGTATGTGTGTGTGGTGGTGGTGGTGGTGGGGTTATTGCCCCTGCAACGATCTGGTGAGCTGTTCAAGATGTACTCCGCCTTTGCCCAGTGTCAGCTAAAATTCTAATAAGATTAAGTGGTTCGGAAAATGAGTGATGAGTTTGTGATGATGATGATGATGATGATAATAATAATAATAATAATAATAATAATAATAATAATAATAATAATTATTATTATTATTATAAATTACTGGAACAGTGAATGATTTAATGAGCTCTCATTTTAGGCTATGTAAAATCAGCACAACAGAAACATTTGATTTTCAGTAATTGTTATTTAGGGACCTTTTTTTTTCAGCATTAATAAACAGTATGAGAATCAAGCGAACACAAGCTCTCCTCCCGATAATGCCAATATCAGTGCAGTGCTTAGTGAAATGAATGTGATGAGGTATTGATAGAGGAAACATTACTGAGAATTATTTTATCCTGAAAAGAAAATTTGAGTTCCTGTACCAGAAAACAGCACTGTGGCCTTCCCAAGGCCAAAACAGTGTATCTTTAACATATAGTTATTCAAATTAAAAAAATATTCTCCATTAATGTTTGAATCCATTTAATATTTCATTCCTGAATTAAAAAAAAAAACTAAGCAAAATAAAAAAACATTTCTTAGCCATTATACAGCAGACTGGAGCCTATCTCAGCCGACACTGGGCAAAGACAGGGTACACCCTTAACAGCTCATGGGGCAACACACACACACACACACACACACACACACCTAGGGGCAATTTGTACCAGCCAGTTAACGTAATGTGCATGTGTTTGGATTGTGGGAGGAAACCAAAGTACTCAGATGAAACCCACACAAGGACAGGGAGCACATGCAAACTTCACATAGAAACTGCCAAGCCTGGTAATCAAACCCAGGACCTTCTTGCCGTGACATGCAAACCACTACACCACCGTGCCGCCGTGTGCAAAACCTATATTTTAAAATGCTTTTTTTTCACGCTGTAACTTAAATATTTCAGGAAACATGAAATATTTTAGTGAGTATCGTATAGTATAACAAAATGCACGTATTTCGTTTTTTTTAAATTGAGCTACTGTGGATACCTCCAAAAATTGGCCCAAATACACATACTCTTGCCTCCTCAGGTATGCGTCTGGTATTTCTTATATTTTAATCTGATATCCAGTTTAGGCATGTTCCCTCATTCAGAGAACTTCAAGCCTATTTCAGCACGACGACAGGGTTTCAGCACAACGCACATTAATCTTTCAAATCACGCAAATCTGACAAGCTCCGTCAAGTACGAGCATTTACATGCAGATATTTTACCTTTGCTCAAAGCATAAATATAACAATTTAACAATGAGGGTTGTAAAGGGATTTATAGATGAATGGTTTGTAGTTAAACACAGTGATGAATAGAATGAGCTCACTGGAAATGAATACTTACAATGTCGGGAATTTTAAAACAATCACAATGACCAAATCGTAATTATGAGTAGATGGAGCCAGAGGAAACTGAAATACATTCAGAAAACGCACTCAAGCAAAAGGAGTCCGCACCAAAAGTCCCCAGTTGACCACAAGGTTCGAATTTAGAACCTTCTTGCTATGAGTGACCGTGCTAAGCACTGTAGCCACTGTATTACTTTAGCTACGTATCAACTATTTACAATTTTACAAACACTATTTATCGGGGAAACATATTTATCTGGTCATAAACTGCAATAAACAATTGGCTGTTTTTTTTTTAGGTCTAAGACAAGAACTGGTCAAAACCCGCTCCAAAGAGGTTTGAGTCCTGGTCAAGGCAGAGTCTAGGTTTTATAGATGAAGTCAAGATTCAATGATAATTTTGTTTAACTATTAATGTCGCGCGGGATGATGGAGGCTGTCTTAGCTGACGCTGCCTGAAAGCGGATACACCCTGAACAGCTCACCAGACCATCGCAGTAAAGCATTCACACAACGGTTCACGCTCACATTCACTCCTAGGGGCAATTTGGAGCAGCCACTTAGCCAATTGTGCATGTCTTTGGACTGTGGGAGGAAACCTGAGTCCCTGGTGGAAGCCACCCAACTTGCTGTGACCAATACACAACCGTGCCACCATAAAGGAGAAAAAAAACACCTGGACTTGGTTGAGACTAACTAGAATATTTGGCAAGACCAGAGGCCAAAGCTGAAAATACCAATGTGCCAAAAAGAAATCTGATACTAAAAAAAACATCTGGACCCATACTTAGACCCCTAAAACTGCTGGAGTGTTCCTTTTTTTTTGTGGTAGAAACATAATTTTCTTTAGCAGTCACCTCTTGTAGCTCTGCAGCAGCCACCAAGTGACAAGCCACATCTGGAAATGATGTTTTCATGTGACAGTATCGTATGTCATTTCCAGCATAATGTTTTTGTTTTATTTTGACAGTTTAGCATTACAGCAGCATATCACAGCTCTGCTATTCTTTTTGCACCAGATTTGACTTGTAAGGACATGAGAACGGGTGTGTGGAAGAGATGGGAGCAGCGACGCTCTCGCTGCTGATTGGGTGTTTTTGTGTGAATGGTTAGATGGGTTTTGTGAACTCCCGTATGATCAGATAACGGAGAAAGCGGATCCTATCATCAGACTACGCTCCATCACACTGTAGTACCTCTTGCACAGAAACAAGCCTCTATGCTGTAGAAAGAGGAGAATTTAATACATATACACACATGATTTTCTCATATGCTTCAGTAAGTAATGGTCTTCTAAAAAATAAAATCACATAAAAAGAAACAAAGTAAAAATTCATAAATTATAAGATAATAAAAAAAATTAAAAAAGGAATTGTGGGTAAAAAAAAATAAATCACACATGTACATGTAAGACTTGTGAGGCCCCACACAGAAACAGTTGTCTTTACAAAAATAAATGATCATGTAAATGCATTGTGTTTACAGCTGGTACAGATCATCATCATATTCACCATCAAAGGGCATAACGTTAGGGAACAAAGGGAATAACATTAGTTTTAGTAAATAATTGTGAGAGTGAAAGGTCCTCACAAAGAGAGCAATAGATGGATGTTTTTTTTTTTTTATCAAACACCAAATATGGTCATGAAATAACTCATAAAGCATTATTCAATTTTTTTAAAGAAATACATCAGAGAAACCAAATGCTGTACGTGCTGATGTCACTCATTAGCCAAACCGTTGACACTGGGTGACGGCGAGATACAGAAGTCCATCGCAGAGCAACATTCACACTCACACAAACGTGCATCTCTTCAGGCTGTGGGAGGAAACCTGAGTACCCGGAGGAAACCCACACAACCATGGGGAGAACATCACAGAAGCAAATCCACATAGAAATGGGACTTGAACTAAGGATCTTCTTGCTGTGAGGCAGACGTGCTAACCAGTACGCCACCGTGCCGCCTCGCTAATGATGTCATCTTAAATGTGATGTCAGAAAATTTAGTAAATAGTTATTTGTTTGTTGTTTTTAAAGATGTATTTCTTTGACTACAGACAGTAATAATAATAATAATAATAACAATAATAATAATAATAATAATAATAATAATAATAATGACAATCATATTGTGGCAAAGTTTTTGACTGTCAAAAATTTTGCAGCGTTAATTACAATGTAATATGATTTGACGCCAATTGTGATAGAACATAGGAATTGTAGTAGAGCGCAGTAGAGCATAACAGACCTTTCTAAACCCCACTCTTGCTCCAACTGTGCTCATATATTATGGTGCTCCATGTTTTTTTACTACTAATTTTTAGGGTTTAAAAAAAAAAAATTCAATTAACTCTCTCTACCTCACTAGCAGTAACTCTTTTTTGTAAAAAAAATTTTTGTTCCATCAGCAAAAAGAACCATAAGTTGTAACAGATAAGGTGAAGTGGAACACCTGAACACGCCATACTGCATCCATCACCGCTGACATGTCCACTGTGTCCCCCACTGCATTAACAGCTGGCACCTGGACGAGACTTGGCGCCTGCCAATCCACCGCTCTAGCTTTGTCATTCTCGCTCTGATAGCTGCCCTGATTGATGAACTGAATTAGTAAAAGTAGGACAACAGACATGCAGTGTGGAGGAAGTGGAGCAAGATTCACATGCTAATATGATCTCTGCAGGCCATCACCAGACAGATGACAAGTGTCTTCATAGTGTTGGGCCACCACCAGAGCTGCAACAGCTTCAGTGCTCCTTGGCAGAGGTACTACAAGTCTCTGGAACGGGTGCAAAAAAAAAAAAAGGAAGAGAATCTTCCAAAATATATTTTCTCAGTTTTGTAGTAGAGTCCAAAGTCATCCTGGAAGAGGCCACTCCCATCAGCATAAACATTAAAAAAATACTATTAAAATAGTCTGCAGTGATCCAGTAAATCGTTCAGGGTGTACCCCACCTTCGCTCAGTGCTGGCTGAGATAGGCTTCAGCCTCACAGCAACCCTAATATGATTGTGGAAAGTGGTTTGGTAAAGGAGTGAGTGAGTGAGAGTATTAAACATTCATACATTCATTTATCCATTTTCTGAACCACTTCATCTCGGCCGACTCTGGGCGAGGGCAGACTACACCCCGGACAGCTAGCAGGTCCATCGCAGGGCTGAAACACGCTGACGGCAATGTAGCCTACTCTTTAAGAAAGTCAGCAGTGGTTCTTTTACATGCGTCTCACCACAGACAGTGAGAGACATGGCCGGCATGTGATAACCCAGTTAGCTGCACTGGGGGGACAGCAGTGACAACTCGCTGATAGTGGGGCTTGAACCCCCGACCTTCAAATCTGTAATCCAGCACCCTACCACCTGACCACCACTGCCCCTTATTAAAAAATAATAAATATTTAAACAAACAAACAAACAAAAATACAGACTGATATACACAATGATAGTGGCTGTGTTACTTTTATTTATTTATTGATTTATTTATTTTTTGGAACCTTGCTGGAAAGTTGCATGACGCCACCCCTGCTGTGTCTTAGGACTGAACAAGGACACAACAAGCTGCACAAGCTCAAGGTTTTTCTGAAATGTGGATACAGTTTTTCAGCAAAATTATCCCTTAAAAAAATAACAGTATTGCAAGCATTATTAACTTTTCTACTCATCGTGCTTCATTTTCAACTTTCTTAACTGAACATTCATTAATTCGCCAATCCACTTAATCCTATCAGTGTGGTACACCCAGATCAGCTCGCCAGCCCAGCGCAGTGCCAACACACACTTCCACCTAATGGCAATTTGGAACAGACAATTAGCCACATAGGCATGTCTTTGAGATGTGGAAACCAGAGTACCCAGAGGAAACCCACGCAAGCACGAAGAGAACATGTGAACTCCACACAAAAATGTCCTCAATGAGCCCGGGACTCGAACCCGGGACCTTCGTGCTGTGGGCCGTACGTGCTAACCTCTATGCCACGTTCTCCGTTATTATTTAAAAATAAAAAGCAGAGCTTTTTTCAATTGCTGCCTCTGATGATGATAAGCTGATTTTTCTGTCCAGTATATAATATAAAATCTTTTTTTTTCATCAATCCTTTGGATGTTTCTTTTTTTTTAAGTTCTCAAAAAACAAAAACCTCCCTTCGCTTACTGAGCATTCTAGGATGTTCCCGCCAAAGTGCAAAGAGCCAATCAGCATTGCAGTGCATACAACTGGACAGAAGTCCAACCACAGGTAGCCCAACATGCCATGAAAAATATTATTTTTTTAATGATTATTATTATTAATTATTAATATTTATCTGAGCTGCTGCTTAAAGGGTCGCAGTTTGACGTTGCAGCAGCATTGTAAGTCGATTCCGGGTAGCGTTTCTAATCTTTCTGGAATGTACCAAACCTGTAACATGGTACAACTGAAGGAAAATATTATTAAATGGTCACTAGTGTCAACAAAGATTTGGGAAAAAAACTATTATTGTGAAGCTGGGTGGAACAATGGCATAGGGGTTAGCAGGTCCGCCTCACAGCGAGTCTTGGATTCGAGTCCCAGGCTCGGCGAGGGCGTTTCTATGTGGAGTTTGATTGGTTTCCCTGTGCTTGCGTGAGTTTCCTCCAGGTGCACCAGTTTCCTCCGACAGTTAAAACAGATGCACATCAGGCTAACTGGCTGTTCCAAGTTGACCCCAAGTGTGAGTGTGAATATCTGTCTGTCTGTGTGTGTGTGTGTGTGTTTTTTTTCCTACTTACACACTGCAAACGTCCACCAAAACGTGATGATGAAAAAACCGTCAGCCATGACTTCTTTAGTGTTAAACATTTGCTTCCTTTTCCCTGAAGCCAAGTGCCTCCTGAATGCAATATTATACCTGTGTAAAGTAACAGTACGGCGTTATTTGAGCCCGTGAGTCAAGTGCACTACGGCGCCAGTGCCTGTTCCATCTTTTGGCTATTCATCAGTCTGTTTGAGAGTGCATGTGTGGGGTGTGTAGGAGTTGAACAAGTCAATATGTCTGTAGAGCCATGCAATGTTTTGCAGTCTTGTAGATAAGCTCCAGGCTCAATGCGGTAATTGTTGCTTCCTCGTGCTCATCCAGAACACGGCGGTGAATTATCGGCTAGCTTTGTGTTCCGGCCCTAGTATTGTCACGATTTAAATCATGCTGAACATCTAAATGGCACAGGTGATGTTTTGATGCACCAAATAGTAATATTACAGTTTGCGTGGCTAGTCTACACCCAAGTGCGTATGTGTGTGTTTTAAAAAGATCAGAAGGCGTCTGGAATCCATTACGCGTACGTGAGAGAGTAAGACAGATCATCGTTGTCTAATTCCCATTCGTTGCCTGGCTGGAACGTATATCTGGTTATTAATTACACGGGCTGCCTAAATCACACAAGACATAGAATAGCTCTTTCAGTGTGTGCCATGTGTGTCTTGGCGCTGAGACTGTGTCTTTGTTTTTCGAGGCAGGGCAAAGTTTCAGGGTCTCATTAGGACAAAACCCGATCTTCCATCACGTCTGACGAGCGTGTCTTTGGCTAATAGGGCTGAAAATGTTCTCATTAGTCCTGCAACACAGCTACGCCTCGACACGGCTCGACCAGATATCACAACCCACAAGAACTGTAACAAGCCGGAGGATTTTTAATTTTTTTATATTTTTGTGGTTGGATGTTCATACGTGCTAAGCTGTTAGAAATGATTTCCGATCATAAACCCTACCCCTTGCCCCTTGCGAGATTTTACACATATTTGGAGATTAAGCTTGCCTGATAAAGAACAAATAAAATACTGTAAGAATTCTGGGTAATACTAAAATGTCTGATTTTTTGGAAGAGAAAAAAAATTATTTCCTTGGGCAGATTCGCTTTCAGATCTAGATCCCACAGTATATTATATTTTATAAGACATTTTACAAGGCAGATTGACAGACACCGACAAAATTGTCGGAGAGTGTGTGTTTTCACCTCTGAGCTTGTATTCCGGACCTTTCTTTTTCCCATAGGCCCGGCTTGCACATGCTACATGCTCCATTATTTACAGTTCAGGATTTGTGCGACTGGGGCAATAAAAAGCAATAAATCTCCCGGCATGCCGTCTCTACATGATCCCAGCTCGGCGAAACTTTTACGGGAATTGTTGTCTCATCCAGAGCAGGAAAATATTTTCATTCCTCAGCCAAGAAGACGACGCCGCATCCGACCCCGAGGATCATTTGCCACCCGGTGATGAAACTCAGCACGCAAACACACATATGCTCACGCACGGATGCACACAAAGAGTCGCTTGACCGGTTGTGGGCTTCAGCTGAGCGGACATCAGGGACTCGTGTTCTTATTTCTTTTCTCTACGAGAAAAACACATGAGTATCATACTCATACACTCGCCACCCACCCCACCCCACCCACACACACAGTAAATTTGAGAGTCTGGGTTTTTTGTCTATCAGATGAGACACACTCTGGTGTATCGAGTCGTCTTCTTATGCACTGTAGTTTTTTTATTGTGAAAAATGAATGTCTGCGTACATCCTCATACATACGGTTGTGGATTTTTCCAGATTCTTCTCAGTCCTGAAAGAGACAGCATCTGAACGACAGCAGGAAGCTGATCCACATCCCCCAGCCCCTCACCCAGAATGCCGTGCTCTCGCTGGAGGGCTGTAGGAGCAGAAGCTGCCCACAGCGGGGAGGTGAATGAGGAAAGCTCGGTTCCCCTCAGAGGCTGAGGAAGATCCTTCGAGTCAGGTCTAATCTCTCTCCTCTGGGCTCTGCCTGCTGAGGACAGACACACACTCATTACAGTCCTATTACACCAGGTTGTGTTTCATCTGTCCTAAGGCTGGATGTCTGTTTTCCTCTCTCTCTCTCTCTCTCTCTCTCTCTCTCTTTCTTTCTCCCTCTCTCACACACACACATACACTGTCTATTTCTCCCTGCATTCCTAAATGTGCAATACACATGTACACTTATTCTCATCACAATTCCATGCACACACACACACGCACACACACACACACATACACACATCAAGACACATGCAGGTATATATATA
>JBCNYG010000020.1:10745399-10747899 GCA_039654305.1 Porochilus rendahli
ACACACACACACACACACACACACACACACACACACACACACACACACACACACACACACACACACACACACCTGGCTTGTAAATCCGAAGCAGGAGGTAGAAGTTATTTGCTTTAAAACCCTTTTAGAAAGCACTCTGCATTTAATAATGATTCGAATGGTTAATGCAGGATTCAATTTCACATCTTCAGCTCTAATCTGTTTGTTAAGGTAGGATTTAAAGGTATTCTTTTTCAAACCTCTCCACACACTGAAACCTGTGACGGGCCAGCCCTCTAAAACTCTGATTAGTCGTTGGGAACTTTGGTGATATGTAATTGGTTGATGTGAAGAATTGAGTCCAGTGATTGATTGTTGGGAACAATGGTGATGATGTGTGATTAGTCATTAAGACTTATGGTGTATACTGATTGGTTGTTGGGGAAAATGGTGATCAGTGATTGCTTAACGGGAGTGTTGGTGATATGTGATTGGCTGTTGGGAATAATGGTGATCAGTAATTAGTTGTTGGGAACATTGGTGATAGGTGATTGGTTGTTAGGAATGATGGAGTTCAGTGATTGGTTGTTGGGTAAAATTGTGATCAGTGGTTGGTTGTGGAACAAATATTGATCAGTGATTGATTTTTGGGAACCCTGGTAATATGTGATTGGTTGTTGAAAATAATGGTGTTCAGTGATTGGTCGTTGGAAAAGTGGTCACATGTGATTGGTTTTTGGGGACAACACTTTCGAATTTTGACACATGGAAAATCCAGACCTCCTTTTTTTAGCTGCTCAGTTATAAACGCAAGTGGGTAATGGTGGCTTAGTGGTTAAGGTTTGGGGTTACTGCTCAGAAAAGTGAGGGGTTTAAGATCCAGTACCACCAAGCTGCTACTTGAGCAAGACCGTTCACCTTCACATGCTAAGTTGCAAAATAAAAATGTCACTCAGGATGGGTAAAATACTGTGAATGTAAAAGTCCAGCGATGTTTGTGAAAATACCACAAGCTTGGTACCTAGCATCAGGTCTGATGAGCTGCCGTTAAGTAGAGTAATTAACATAAATACCATCATATCATCGAGATCATCAAGATTTTCTTATATTTATTAACTTTGTTATGCTATTTTTTAAGTGTTTGGTTTAATCAGAAATACTTTGCAAGGTTACCAGCTAAACTGCAGTCTGATCTAGTTTATGACCTCTACCTTACACCACATATAATCAAGCCTTCTTACTAGTTTCCTTTTGATTCTCTGTCATGTATGTATTACAAATGAATTTTAAAAAACAAAGGCATCTAAGATTACTACAAGCAAAACTCCATTTCCACACGAGTAAACCAAACCGTTTATCTCTCTTTCCTGATTCATTATTTGCTTTTTTTCAGGCAAATTGCAGAATAAATACAATGCAGGTGCAAAATACTCATGGAACGGTAGTGTCCCACATAGCCAGAAGCCAATCAATAAAAAGTATTCCTTGGTCTCCAGCCTCATCTCAATGATATAAATTAAACTGAGTTGTTTTGATTCTAAATGAAGAGAATGAGGTAGGAGTGAAACGTAAAAGTCTAAGGGTGTAGATTCGGTTGCGGATTTCAGTTAGGAGTAGGGCAAAGAAAAGAAAATAAAGCCAAGCACATTTGCATATAATTTTAAATTAGGTTTTCATACAGCAGACAAATGTCTGCTTGAATACATGAATGAATGTAAAATACCATCGTTCATTTTAATGCAAACACTTCCATGATTACAGCTGCTTCCACATCTGGCACCTCCCACTTCCGCAGTACAATGGCTCCCCACACACTGGGGAGCGTTAATTACGCTTTTTAATTAATAATTTTTTGTTCACCAAGATGTTTTTTATGAAGTATAGCATGTTTTGATAGGAACAGACATGAACATGCATGCAAGCTTTTAAAATATTTGTATTTAATTCAGCTTTAAATAAAGTTGCTAATGAACCAACAAACATAACCTCCTTGGCAGAGGTAATTAGTCTTATACCACTTGTAAGTCACTTTAAATAAAACCATTTGACGAATGAGTCTGATAGTTATGCAAAACCTCCTGAAGCTTTTTTCCATTGATGTTAATCAATTTTAATGAGATTGTTGTATGACAAGCAGCACTGTGACTCTATTTATGGTGTGGTTGCTTTAAAAACAAGCAAACAAAAAAAAAAACAACAACAACAACAACAAAAAAACAAAAACAAAAAACCAAAAGAAGGATAAATTAATAATTGTGATTTGCGGACTATAGAAACATCACTATGACACATTGAATGCAGCTGTTTTATTCATTGATTATGTGTGCCTGTATATTTTATGGCCCATTAAAAAGCACTGGAGCTTATTTATTTATTTATTTAATGGACTATTATAAAATGAAACAATGATCAAAGATGGTTTAATCAGCATTATAAATACAATAGAATGCTTAGTTCTATATAAATAAAAATCTGGATTAATATTTTGGAAAGGAAAACCCACCCATCCCTGAATGGGTTA
>JBCNYG010000020.1:10750399-10759521 GCA_039654305.1 Porochilus rendahli
ACCCGAATCCAGGACCCTCTTCCTGAGAGTCGGATGTGCTACAATGCCGCACTGCCATAGAATACATTCTACATAAACTAAACAAACGAAATATTTATAGTTGCTTTTCTGTCCAGCTCAGTTGTAATGAGTGGTTATTTGAGTTATGGATTTTTTAATTTAAGCACTCTAATGACTTCTTGCCTTGTGTCTACATTCAGTTCATAATGTAGGTGTTCTTAATACAGTGGGTGGTCAGTGTGAAGGACATATGTGTCGAGAACCAGAATCAGAATCAGATTTCTACATTCAACTGATTTTTCATGGCGTTATTAAAATGCAGCTAGGACAAAAACATGACTTGAAATATGGAAAGTTTACAAAATGAACTTGAGAGTAGGTTTAGAGGAATGTTAAAAAAATAAAATAAAATAAAATAATGGACGTCGATGCACTGGAGGTACTCTTCTGGCATTTGTGGTATTGATCGTTGTATCTTGTATCCCATTATCCAGGAAATAAGTATAGCAGAAAATTCAATCTGTCACAAAAATATTACAAATGCATTCTGTAAAAGGAGATTCAGAGAAATCTAAAACATATCAATAGAAAGATGAACGAACTGTTTACTGGCATTCGGTGATGCAGTCTCCTGAAACGGGACACATCTTAAATACCGCAGGATATGCAATATTAATGCATCCGTCTCCAGTGTTCGCCGTGTGTGTATGTGTGTGGTTGCTAGCGCCCCAAACTCTTGACCAGGCTCAAACATCAAGCTCTCCTGCTTGTTTGATTCCCCCAGGAAGAGGGCAAAATGGAGGGGGTGTCATGATGGGATCCCCTGATGAGAAACTTTGACATTGATTGATAGGACTTGAGTTTTTCCCAGAGCACAGGAGGAACCCTCAAAGACAGCTCCAGCTACTATGCTTTTCAGCACTTCCTGCTATTTGTTGTCTTGTGGCTGTTTAATTTTCAACACATGACATTTGTCCAGCTAATTAGGATTAAGTAGCTTAGAAAATGAATGAATGACTGGATTCATTAATTATTATTTGCCTTCTCTGTTTACCCCTGTTAATTTAATTACTAAAGTTTTCCGGTTCTAAAATATCAAGTTAGATTTTATATCCAATAATAACTATGTCAAGTGTTGCCGAAAGCTATAGCAGCTACAAAATGTTGATACCTCAGCAGGCTTTCTTTTTTCTAGATGTTAAGATTTCATATTATACAAGAGCACCCAGAGAGCGCAAACCTCCACCAAGAGAAAAAAAGGGGAAAAGACTCAATATTGTAATTTTGGGCCGATTGTAATACTACACTTCCAAAAAATTTGTCCTGTCTCACAAAGTTAAAGAATCCTTAAAAAAAATTACTTGATCCAGATTTTCTACTGGATTATCTCTAACATCTAATGGTGTGTTTCTTGTCCAATTGTGCTACTGCCTCTGGTAGAAATTTCATGAAAATCTGAACATAACATTTTGCGTAATTCTGTTAAAAATCACACAGACTGAGGGTAAAACATAACCTCTTCGGGGGATGTAAAAATTCTGAATCTGTGGTGGAAATGTGACACTAGAGACTCCTTCCTTCAATGATGAGTAAACCTTTTAAATGAATGTACTGTATGTTAAATAATCTAGATCAGTTTTTTATTTTATTCTCTTTAATTCTTATTTAAATAAAGTGACACGATTAGTTTTTTGATTATTATTATTCTTGAGGCTTTAACTTAAGTTGAACTATACCAAGAAGTTTAAACAAAATAATGTTGCTCAACTTTTGAACAACAGGATGGTAATATGTTTTAAAAACAACAATAATTAAAAAAAAAAAAGGATAAAATTTTTTCAAGCTTCATAAATAAAATGTAAGACAATCTAAAACCAAGGAGCCAAAATATACAGAAATTGGGCACATGTGCTCATGAAGGCTTTCTATGATTTACTGTAAGCAAAAAACACATGCATTAAATCAGAATATATTTAACAAGACACCTTATATAATCATTCGAGCAGCACCATAACACCATTTTAATCCCATAAAAATCCGTTCTAATACTCTCCAGACCTGCTCGACTGACTTTACCTCAGACATTTGGCTGAGATGATGGAATGTGGGCAGCTGGACGCCATCGCTCGCTTTGTGCTGACCCGAGGCTGCGCATTGTCATGCGCTGGATGTTGACATGCATTATAAATCAGCCAAGGTGGACAGTCGGCTGCTATTTTTCTACTCTATGACCTCTCGACCCACCAGCTTGTGTGTTTGAGTGCTAGTATGGAGTCTGAACCATGGGCATGACAAGAACAGGCCAAATTCGAAGGGCTACACTCTGCCTGTGGCAAAACACCAAGTGTTATTTTAGTGATGGAGATCAGGCTGCTAAATGCACTGTGCGGATGCGGGGTGTGTTACGCCAAGAAAATACTCAGGGAATAAACAAACTGGTAGCTTCGGGACGGTGTTCATATGATCGAATTTGTAAGCTTGGAATGCAAAGCCCAGCAGGAAGGGGGAAAAAAATAGCATAAAAATAATAATAATGTTTAGATGAATGCTTCAGGCTAGGATTTTGGATTGGAATTGAATTTTTTTTTCTTTTTTTTGTATATTTTTTGAGTAAAAATTACATGAAATGTGAAAGAGAGATTTATGCAGTCCATATTTTAAAGCATGAAAACTGATAATTTCATGCCATCCGATAAAACCACCGTATATACTGGCTGCTAATTATTCACAAAGAATTTTGTTTTGGTCCATTTTTCTTCATTTCTATTCAAACTGCAGAGGTCCAAATCATCCTGATGACATTACCATATCATAATTAAAATGTCTGAACCTATGCTCTTTAATGTGCTGTTTCATTAGGCTAAAATGTATGCTATAACTAGGGCATGCCCTTTGGATCTACGTCTTGTGTGACATTATTAAAGAAGAAGAAGAAGAGGAAGAAGAAGAAGAAGAAGAAGAAGAAGAAGCAAAAAGGCATTTAAAATGTTGAACGGTTGGAGCTGGTAAATGAAAAAGTATATTATATATTGCACAGAAATCCTCAAGGTACAGAGAAATATTTAACAGTTAAACTAATCACAAAAGAAGTATGTAATGTCCAGTGCCCCCTGTTGTCTGGGAGGTAAACTGCAATTGCACTTTTGAAGCCAGATTTTCATTAATTAATTTTTTGTGTCTATCTTAGCCAACTCTGGGCAAAGACAGGTAATACCCTGGACACTATTGTAGGGCCAACATTCACACAACCATTCACACTCACACCTAGGGGCAATTAGCTAAATGTCTTTGGACTGTCAGAGGAAAATGGAGCGCCCAGAGGAATCCATAGAGGCACATGGAGAACATGCAAGCCACACATAAAGTCATTTTTGCCAGTCACAGGGCTTGAACATAGGATCTTCTTGCTGTGAGGTGGACAGGGCTGGATTGAGAGAAAAAAGGCCCTGGAATTTTTGGTTTAGACAGGAGGCCCTTGACGGCCAGTCGACTTTCACCTTTGTGCCTGTTGTCATAGTAGCTAGCTTACCTGTGATGGGCTGTATAGTCTTTCATATCATATTTTATGGCATACATGAAATGTGGTTTATTTCAGCCTGGCCCTGGCCCTCGTCCTCTGTCGGCTGTCTCTTCACAGCTGGCTTCTTCAACAAATGCATCTTGAGAAGGTACGTCTGAAGCAGCGGTGGCCGCTCTAAACAAATCTGTAATCTTCAGCTGGCATCCTCAAGATGAAGAGTCCTTAGTTTTTTTCTCTTTAAAACTTCTTTCTCCCCCCATGTTTATGTGAATTGTCCATTGTTTTATGATTAGCTGGCTATCGCTCACAGTGTTGCGCTCCCACACGATGGTCTGAGCAGCTCAATGAGAATGGGCGGGCCTCGGGCAGGCTGCATCCAACAACAAGTGGGTGGGCCTTTGCTGTGCTATAAGGGGGCTGTGCTGCGTCTGACTGGACTGCTTTATAACACACACATTTTCCCAGCCAAACCGGCCCCAAAGTACACCAGCCCACCGGGAAAACTCTTGGTACTCCCGAATGCCAGTGCAGGCCTGGAGCTGGACGTGCTTACCAATACGCCACTTTCCCGTCCCAAACCAAACTACACCTCTACCTATTGATTAAGAAATGTTTACATAGGCTTTGTTTTTCAATGTAAAAAAAATATGACTATTAATAATAATTACTAACTATTAGTAAGTTTCTAAACATGGCGTAATGGGGACGTTTCATCTCAGGGACTATTCGACGAAATCCACCTTGCCTTCGTGGGAATAATTGTTTTATATCTACTATAAATATAATGCACCATATACATGCAAGAAAGAGAAAAACAAAACATTGAAATCAGAAGTGCTAAGATGTGAGGTAGTGACTCAGCTTCTCGACACCAGTTCCTCCTTACGGACATTCTCGCTTCATGCTCACACCACCCATCTTTGTTTTGAGTGTAAAAGCTAATGATAGAAGTGTTTTTGATTTTTTGGAGGGACAGTGTTCAATACAGTACCCCATTTATTACAGCTTATACATCAAAAAGTGTAAAATGTGCTTTGGGAATGGATGCGACTGAATAAAACTTACCCATGATTAGATGCCTGTTACATGAATCATATGATGACGAACTGCATATATTTCCATAGTGTGAATGTTTACTTTAATTCCCCAAAAGTTTAAGGTAATTAAAGTAGGTATTATGAGACAGATGAAGAGCCTAAGGCTATTTTTGCTGTAGCAGAAAATTTATATATGATCACTGTGCTTTAGAGAAGAAAAGGCCTATTTTTCCAACTTCAGATTGGTGCTTGTGCCCCGAGGCAGAGGAAATTCAGCTGTTTAATTTCTGTGCTAGTAACTGGAATGCTGTTCATGTACTTTTCACGCTTGGTGTGTAGATTGTATACTGTCTATGAATGAGTTTAAATAAGTTTGATGGACAACAGCGCCTTGTGAATGAATAAATATAACTAAATTAGTATTCATGTTCTTCTGAGATGTTTGGATCTACAGATATACAGCTTATAGACATGCTAATTTTGTTTTTTACAGTTTTGTTTTGTAATACAATACTTTCCAGCCCATTAAACATCATTCATAATATATACTCGCCATTATATTCAAGAAACTAGTAATTTTTTCTACAAATACACTCGAATACAAGCAATACCTGTTTAATTCAATAAATAATGCTTAGCGAGCTTGTAATTTGCTGGCTTATGGGGAATAAACATCCTCACAGCCCCATTCATATATATATATATATATATATATATTTTTTTTTAAGAAATTTTATTATTTAAAATTTTAGCTACACCCCACATCTATAGTCACGGCACGTAGCTTGAGTAAATCTAACTTTGGCATAAACACTATAGAGCTAGTCATCGCACTGTGTATATACATGTGCTTTGCTCGCTGGCTGTCGTGCCAAAGGTTGTCTACTGCATTTGGAACATGACAGATACGATTCACATGTCATACGGTCAATTCCCTCTGTGACCTAGACGGTGCTTCCAGACAGTAGGCCCCAAAATTCCAGTCTCAAGTTCCAGCTAAAGGAGCGCTGTGATTAGCCAGCTGGCAGATCTTCAATCTTCATGCCACAGAGCTACACTGTGGAGACAGACTCTGTGGAATCAAATAAATGTTTTTATTTTTAATATGGCTTCAGTGTTCTCCTACAAGCTACAATACAATATCATCACTAATGAAATTCCCTCCACTGTCATTTCTACTGCACTTACCACATCTAGTACTATTGTTATAAATACTATAAATATTAATATTGCTCCCATATTATCATAACTTTTACCAATAATAAAACTACTACTACTAGTGGTATTACAATTACTTCTGCTATTTCTATTACTGTTTACCACAACTACTACTACTACTGTTATTGTTACCTAACTTCCGCTTCTAGTAGTAGTAGTATTATTACTCTCATAATTATGTTTGTTTTTATTTTTGCTTTATACCACAATTGCTACTACAGAGACCGAGCATAAGTAAATAGACATCCTCAAAACGGAAGTCATCAGTCATGTTCTATTGTTTGGGGGGCAAATGTGGTCATTCTGAAACTTGGGTGTCTATTTACTTATGTCCAGTCTCTGTACTACTTTTACCACAAACAGTATTATTATTATTTTCATCAATTATAACTACTACTCCTACAAATTAAACCACTGTAAGTGATATTTTTACTGCAACTGTGATTTCTACAGAAGATTACCAATGCTGTATTATTACTACTACGACCAATATAAACATTACTACTCCTATCAACAAAACTACTACTACTTTTTATCATAAGCCCTAATTTTATTGCTACTAATCATAGTAATTGTAAAATTGAACTATTGTAGTTGTAGTAGCAATAACAATAGTTGCATTAATACTATCACAACAACAATGATAACAATTACTACTGCTGTTAATGCTTTTGCTGCTAGTACAATGAATGCTAATATTACTACTACTATAACCACCCCGTACACTGTAACTACTACCGTTGCTACTGCGATGGTTACTAAAAATATAAATACCACTAGCACTATTACTACTAATACTATTGCAGTTATCATGATTCCCAACACTGCTACTAATATTACTATTAATATAACTATTGCTACCAATTTACCATTACTAATATTTCTAATACTGTTACTATATCTATTGCTTCTATGACTACTACTACATCAATAGCACTACTTTTATTATTTCTGCCACTATTACGACTAATTCTACTGCTAGCCCTTTATAAAAATTGACTGTAGCGTTTCTGTTAAAACTCTAACACGATGGTTAGTTATAATTCCCAGTATCGATAATTGATTTGGTAAACCCTCACTGCTGTCTTTTTTTATATTTAATATTATGTGGTATATTAATTGCTCATTTTACTTAAGTTCTTGACTATATAATCTGTGTTTACTATATATTTAATTATGTTGATGCAATACTGTTATTAGGGGAAACTGTAGTAGCTATAGTTATATTCTCAAATATGGTTTAATGTTTGCACTTAAAAGAAAACAATAGTAAACCCCCTCTTCTGTCAAAATCTTCATTCTGATTGGTAAGAAGGCACTGATTTATTTGGGTGACTTTTCATGTAGAGACGGCTTTTATATGGGGTAAAAACAAAAAGGTTATTTGAACCTATTAAAAAAAATTTGCCTTTCTACTACTATAAAAACTAGTTGTGATTAAAATGATTCCAGACTTGTCACAGGAAGGCGAGATCAGGACCCCCTTGTGGGTGTCAGAATGTACGTCCAGTCATGAAGACAAGGATTAAACTGTGATTGTGGTTAACAGGTATATCCTGCACCGATTTTTGTCTCACTGGCATGTGCAATATATTACCTGCAAAGTATTATGACAAATCTCATGCTGGCTTACTCTGTCTGTCAGGACACTTTCGCCTCATTATTTTAAAAGTAAAAAAAATGAAGTGCGATATCTTTCAAACCTCCTGTTAGCGCTAACGGCTTCATTCCCTGTTATACAGCGACTCTGGATCATGCACTGTACCCATTACAATCATCAGAAGATAGATTAGACCTTCTGCTTCTGCATATAACGTTCTCCCCAGTGTGGGAGGATATGCTTATGAAATGGCGAAAAAAAAAAACTGCAGGAAGTTTGTCCTCGTCATATTTCTGACTTCTACAAAGCCATAAACGTACTTTCTCATAATCAGATGCTCTCATACTTTTTTTGTTTGTTTTTTGGCCCAGATCTGTCAGCTCTGCTTTGTCATGCCAATTTATCATCCTGTATTCCTTAGTTTTGTACCAATAAAATCTATTTCATTTGGCTGACATAGTCAAAAATCCACATCAGGATGCTTTTTAAAAAAACTAAAACAAACAAAAACCTACATATATTTGCATCACACAAATGGACCATTAAATAAATAAATAGATAAATGAATACAATATATGGTGACGTTTATTATCCATCTATTAAGTGTGCCCATGAAATGAATCACTGCACATGTTCAGTCATGATATTGCTGTCGTTATTGGTACACACGTTTCCCTCATTTTCTCATTCCTCTCATATTTCATTCGGTCATGCGTTGTCACTGAGTGATCGCCGCGGTTTATTAACGGCATTGTTTATTTATTTAATTGCCTTTTATTGAGCCTGGAAATGGCTCTGAGATTACATCTCTTGTGCAAATGAGCTCTAATTCGCACAGCTGCTCGGGTATTTTTCTACATTTTTTTTTATAGGATATTGCATTATTTATATAATTGTTTGTGGGAAATAATGTAGCAAAAACTAACAGCAAACATCTTAGCATAGGTAAGCTTTAGTAAGGATGCTGTATGTGACGTCATGTGAACAATATGCAATCATGTGGGGAAAAAAAATCGTCATGGGACAAAAGGATAAAAGCCGCACGGAAAGAAATGAGAATGAAAAAAAAATCACACAAAAAAAAATTTGTAGAACCAAAAAATAAACAAGTGAAAGTAAATGCACCAACATGGCCTAAATGTTAATTTATTTACAACCCATGCAGTCAACTGTAAAATACAACGAAATGTTCAACATACAGTTGGCTGTCTACATGTGTCTCTCCTTAAATAATGGGGGAGAAAAACAAACAAACGCAGACTCATCATTCTGATTTGCAGAATTACTTAATCCTACAAGGATCGCGGCGAGCCTAAAGCTTATCTTCGCTGACTCTGGGCAAAGGCAAGGAACACCCTAAACAGCTCTCCATACCATCACAGGGCCAACACACACACAACCATTCACACACACCTGGGGCAAGTTGAAACAGCCAGTTAGCTTAACATGCATGTTTTTGGACTGTGTGAGGAAACCGGAGTACCCTGAAGAAACCCAGGCCAACACAGGGAGTACATGCTAAGTATGCATAGAAATGCCCAAGCCTCAAACCCACTGATTTTGAGCTGCAAACAAATTTTCTTTTCATATTTATACAAAACAGTCAAGTTGCATTTGTATTTGCATTTGTAGCATTTTTAAAAGCTTTATATTTAGTGACGGCGGCACGCTGGTGTAGTGGTTAGCACGTCCGCCTCACAGCAAGAAGGTCCTGGGTTCGATTCCCGGGCTCGGGGCGTTTCTGTGT
>JBCNYG010000020.1:10817455-10833350 GCA_039654305.1 Porochilus rendahli
GTGTGTGTGTGTGTGTGTGTGTGTGTGTGTGTGTGTGTGTGTGTGTGTGTGTGTGTGTGTGTGTGTGTGTGAAAACGGAGAAAGCTAGCTGAGGCACAAAATTTACATAAAAACACATTGTGCCTCCACAAACACAAGCCATCCAGAATGTATACCCACAGCTAGCACACACACACACACACACACACACACACACACACACACACAGTAACAAAAAAGTGGATGGTGGAAACACTCCTGTTGTCATAGAGCAAAGCAAAATCTGAACTTAAATTAGCATTTGCAGATGTTGAATCGTGTGGACTAACTGTTCATCATCAGTGTGGGGACATGAATCAGTTTACATAGTCACGTTATGGGAACTTCTCATCCTTGTGGGGACAAACAGCAAGTCCCCATGACGTAAATCATTGCATTTTAAGGTGAAGATGTTTTAAGATTAGGGTAAGGTTAGGGTAAGGTCACAGTAAGGCAAGTAGTAGTTATGTTTAGTGTTAGGGAAATTTAGTGTCTAGTGTTTACAAAAACTTCCCCAGGAAATGAATGCAAGTCTATGTATTGTCCCCATAAGTTATGGAAACAAGACTGTGTGTGTGTGTGTGTGTGTGTGTGTGTGTGTGTGTGTGTGTGTGTGTGTGTGGTTACAAGTTATGTGTCATCATGAGATCTTGCATTACATTTGCTTCTCTTGTAAACAAGTAAAAAAATACACAAAAAGAACTTCTAATTGACTGTACTGTACAAAACAGACTGAACAAACCACACTGCATCTCAAAGGGCCCTCCAAGTATACTCATTATTCTTCCCCTGACCGATGATGATTTATTTAACCACATTAGTTTCTTCTATCACACTATCTCACCAAGATACTGCACTGATGAAAGGTGTGCAATTAAATGTGATATAACTGGCTACTGTTCGTACCTTGACACTTTCTCTTTAATTTACCTCTCCATGAATTACGTTTGCATTTATTTATCTGGCGGACACCTTTTTTAGCCAAAGTGAGATGGATTCCACTGCAGACTCGGGCATCTTGAAGGAGCCCTGGTCACTGGATGACTTTGAGGTATCAGGATTGTATTATTTAGGTGACAAGTGTATGAGAATGCAACACAGACATTGACATGGGCATATTGCATGTTTGGTTCTTTTCAGGTTTCAATTTTCATTGGTGGGATGTGAGCATGTCCGCCGCACAGCAAGAAGGTCCTGGGTTTGAGTTATCGGCTCAACGAGGTGTTTCTGTGTGGAGTTTGCATGTTCTTCCTGTGCTAATTGGGATTACTCCGGGTACTCCGGTTTGCATGCACTAATTGGCTGTTCCAAATTGTCCTTAATTGTGAGTGTGAATAAGTGTTAGTCCTGCAGTGGTCTGGTGAGTTGTTCAGGGTGTGCACTGCATTCCCCCAATGGTGGCTGACATACCCCCCACTCAAATATTATCTTTACCTCCTCTGGGTCGTGACAGAGAATCACTAAACGTGTTGTTCAGTAATTCCCCCGATTCAGGCTACATCTGACAACCAACACCTTTCCCATGCATGGTCCATGACCACCAGTTGCTCAATCCTACCAGGGTGCAAATGCTGGGTACACCCTAAACAGCTTGCCCAATAACCCAATTAGCTGCACTGGGGGGACAGCAGCGACAACTTGGTGATAGTGGGGCTTGAACTCCCGAACTTCGGATCAGTATGCCAGAACCATACCACCGGGCCATAACTGCCCCTAAATGAAGACATTCTGTCCATATTGACTCTCAGGTGGTGGAAGGAACTTCGTCTGGTTGGCTGAGTGATAGATTTACTTCTTGGCTTTTACTAAGCAACTATGCAAGCACTGAGTCCACACTAAAAATAAATAAATAAAAAGAAAGGACCCAACAACATTTAGATGAATGGTATCAAAATTTAGATTATTAAATTGAGTAGTTCCATAGCATGTTATGCTCAACATTTCTAAGGGTAGCCTATCTATCAAAGTTTATGAATATTCCGTAGAGCCATGCTCTTTCATTAAAATGTACAAAATGCACCTTTAAACATCAGCTATATGCTTGAATAGTGGTGTACTTCAGGGTTGAGATCAATTTAGCAATCAATTTAACACTGCTTTTATGCTACTACAACCTTCAGCAATGAAGTCAATGTGTTTGCTGTGTGAGTCAATTGCCGCCATGCCCTTAATTCAGCCAATGCGTCTGCACTAATTCTCATCAGCACTCAGATATTCCATGATGCTTAGTGTTCCTTGAATGGAAAGGTCAGTATGGGTGGCTGGGTGTTGAGGGATTTGAGGTACATAGGTTCACATGGGCTGTACAAACAACTTCTTAGTATCTTACACTTTGGCTGTAGTTTTATTGGTTAATGAGTGAGATCACACGGCACTACCAGACGGCTACAAACATGCACTCATACATGTAACTCTGCAGTACCAAGTAAGATCCTGCAATATCCAATGGCCATTTTTTTTCTGGGAAATGACTTCTAAAGACCTTATTTCTTGATTTATAATATCGGTTATATTATGTGTTAGGACATCCGCCTCACAGCAAGAAGGTCGTGGGTTTGAGTCTCACTTGGCAGGGGCGTTTTTGTCTGTGGAGTTTGCATGTTCTCTCCTCCTTGCATGGGTTCCCAAAATCCAACAATATGCACATTAGTCTAGTTGGGCCCGCCTTCACACAAAAAAAAGGGTGAGATACCCTGCCTTCACTCAAAGTCATCTTCTCCAATCCTAGTATTAATAAGCGGTTCGGCAACTGAATAACTGACTGAAAGAATCTGTATTTTCTGTCAGTCCATGACCATATGGATCTGTGATAGTTGTAGTCCAAACCGCTGTCGGCAAGTCAGTGCTGTCGACATGTCACTGATTGATATACAGGGTAGGGTGCCATTGCTGAGAGTGCAACTGGACTTTGGAAAATACCCCTTTATGCCTGTCAATCAACCAATGTTCCTGATGTCTTCGTGGTTTTGGGGAGGTCCCAGCACCAAACAGTTTATTGTATACATAAGTGTTCATCCATAAGCCTAGGGATAGATAAGGGATAGATGTATGACCTGCTCAGGGTGTACCACAACCCTTAGGTGAAGTCAACTGGAATTGGATGGAAGAATCAATCTGGTCGAGGTCTTCTTTCAACTTCCTTGAGAAAAGTCTATGCCAGTCGTGCCCATCCATGTTCCTGGAAAGCTACCTCTCTGAATATTTTAGCTCTAACAATAATGGATAACAGACCAAAACCATAACAACTGAACAAATTTTAAAGTGTTAAGTATTGAAGTGTTAAGTATTAAAGCATTTCACTGCATATTGTACTGTGTATAATTTGTATGTGACAAATAAAATTTGAATTTGAATTTATTGATTAGATAATAAGATTGTTGGGTGGGTTTGATTATGGTTGGACTAAAATTCTCCAGGAACAGGGCTGGGCAGCACTGGCCCATAGGGTAGCCAGCTGCCATTCATCATGCACATGTGGTTGAACCTAGACAAACATTATTTTTGGACTTCCTCCTTGATCAAGGCTTTCTGATGACATCCCATGGTCATCGCCTTGTCTCAAAGGTGATATAGAAGGGGCACCTCCAAGGATTGGTTGCAAGCACGTCATCTGGAAGACCTTTCTTCTTCCTGACTGAATTTGAGCAGTGTCCATTGCTCCAATTGATAGACCAGTACTTGGACCCAGTACCTTTTTGCTCTGCAAATATAATGCATTTTTCATGATTTGATACACATTGAAGCAAAACTGTTTTATTTGATTTACTTGGTATGCATTGCAAATATAAAGAAAACCAAGTTCAGGCTGTTACAGTAATAAAATGTGCCATTAAAACTTCCATTCAGTGCCCACAATAAGCACAGAAGACGATTACAGAAGTATTTGCACACATTCAGAATCAAAGTTATTAAGCTTCCTGTACAAATTTTTACTGTATACACAGAAAATCTACAGATATTAATAAAAGATTCTCCCAAAAGTATGCAACATAGTTTTGATGTTGCTTTTTAAATGGAGACTTTAATATTTCTGAGACTGCATTCTTCAGATAATTTGAGAAAAAAAAAAGATATCTCTGTTCCAGTCTCACTCTCCTGAACAGTTTCAAGGTTGTCCTTCTCCCTATATGCCTGACCCAACTCGGGAAAAGCTTCATTATGAGCTAATAAGCTGGATCAGGTATGTTGGGAGTTAAAGCATGTAATTTTAGAGGTTAGTAGGTCACAGAGGACTGGAGCTGAAAGACAAATCTATAGGAAGCTGGTGGATGTCTGTCCCACTCATACTGAGCTACAGTATCTTTGGCCTTTTATTTTGCTTTCTATAAATCATACCTGTATCACATTACAGGGCTATGTGAACCACTTCATAGCTGTTTTATTCATTGCTATCCACGCTTGCAATTTTGTGTTTTGGCATTGCTTTATGTGCTTGCACTTGCTTCTCATTTGTTATGAGACAGTCTCTCTTAATATTTAATCTTCTTTGCCTTATTCCCCATTAATGAAAACCTTTCATCTCTGGAGCATTGCACAAACCAGATACTGAAACGTCTGAGACATTCTGCCCATGGCTCATCTCGTCTGACGGAGGCCTTTGAACGCCAACAGGAAAAGCGCGACAGCTTATAGTCAGCGAAGCCAACACACTCCAAATTAGCACACGCAGCATCCAAGCATTTCAAATTGAGATGCCACACAGTTTGGGTAACTACAGAGTTCATTCAGGGGTCAGAAAAACTTCACTCTCTTTCTTGCTCTCTATTTTAGGGGTCTAAGCCCGATCCTTTTTAGGAAGGGTGGTATAGTGGCGTAGTGGTTAGCATGTCTGCCTCACGGCAAGTAGGTCCTGGGTTCACGTCCAGGAACGCGTCTCTGTATGGAGTTTGCACGTTCCCTCGTGCTTGTGTGGGTTTTCTCCGGGTACTCCGGTTTCCTCCCACAGTCCAAAGAGACATATAAGTCGAATTGGCTATTTCCAATTGCCCCAGGTGCGAGAGTGCATGGTTGTGAGTGTTGACCCTGTTATGGTCTGGCGAGCTGTTCATGGTGTACACTGTCTTCACCCAGTGTCGGTGAATACAGAAGAAGACCTAAGTCAATAAAAGACACCATTTTCATATGATCTTGTGAATTACTGAAACACAAAAACTCACCAACACCTGGTATATCACCCGTGTGAAAAAGTAAACGCCCCCCGTAGTCACTCAGTCAGCCAGTCAACCAAATTAAATTAATAAGGGGTTCAATTAGACTAGTGACACCCAAGATTGTTTGCTGCCAGCCATTTTAAATCTGGATATCACTTATGTGACCTTTCCAGCATTATAAAGTTCCCAAGAAAATAAGACCTCACAGCAAGAAGGTCTTGTGTTCAAGTCCGGGGCTTGGCTCAGCCTGGTTGTTTCTGTGTGGAGTTTTTATGTTCTCTCTGTGCTTGCGCTGGTTTCCAAGGAGCAGCACTATCTCCAGCACAGGAGTGCTGGGGGGAGCACCACTATCTCCTTATCCACTCGTATGGCAGAAGTGCCCCTGAGCATGGCACCTAAATTCCATGTATGTGGTCACTGTTTACGTGTGTGTGTGTGTGTGTGTGCGCGTGTGTCCTTACATGTGTGCTCACTTTGGATGGGTTAAACGAGGAGCAAAATTTCCCTTGCCCGATTAATACAGTATATAAAATAGTGATGAAGTGAGGGCTATGTCCTGCAACAAGCACCCATACAGCATTGTGGGTAATATATGGGTCTAAGCCCAGCTCAGACTGATTACAAAATAAAACGCCCTATCTTAATTATTTTATAAAGGTTGTTCAGGTTTTTTTAACTCACTCCTGAAATCTGAACAGGAGCCAACAAAACGAGTTGATGATTGGCCTAATATTTGCTACAAGCTGTTAGTTTTGTGAAAACCTGACCCATTTTGTATCTTTGGCCATGTTTTAATGGGTCAGGAACAGTGCAACCTGCTTAAGTCGATCACAAAGGAGCTGCATCCTGAAAACACATCTCAAGCATGAATGCATTTGCATCTAAGCATCCCCACCCCTACCCCCCAATTACTCACTCACTCGTTTGAGGAACCGCTTAATCAATCCTAGTGGGTCACGAGGAGGCTAAAGCCTATTTCAGCCAACACTGGGCGAAGGTGGGGTACACCCTGAACAGCTTGCCAGAGCGACACACACAACCATTCACACGCTTACACCGGGGGTCAATTTGGAATAGTCAATTAGCCTAATGTGCATGTGTTTGGACCGTACAAGGAAACTACAGTACCCAGAGGAAACCCACACAACCATGCTGAAAACGGGCAAACTCCAGGACTCGAACCCAGGACCTTCTTGTTGTGAGGTGGACGTAACCACTATGCCACTGCGCCACCCTTTTCCAATTACAAGATATGAAATCTAACCTTGTGCTTCTCTTATGAAACGAGGTTAGCAGTCAGCTTGCACAACAGCTTTCAAGGTTGTGTCCGATGCTAATATGTACGTGTTATTATCTTTTGAGCTGAATCCTTACTTTTGTGAAGCAGGGCAACTTTAAAAGCGAAGAGGTCCATCTATTCAGCCCTCACGTTCCCTTCGTAAAGCCACCTTTCATTTAATCCGTAGTCACCATTTTTTAAACTCGACTCTAACACCAGGATTTAGGAGATGAATCACTTTGAGAGATGCCTCTAAATGAGTTTCTCTCCCTACGCCACCCCCACCCCCACTCTGTACCCCCCCCGTTTCTCTCCTTGATCTTTCAGACAATTATCCACAGAGAATGGCATCCACGTCCAATTCAGAATATCACAAAACACAGCTGCATGTGATCCGTCCAACACAATACGAATGGATTTAAATGGTTTGCAGTTGTTTCCAGCTTTTGATGCTGATTTGGTGTTTTGTCCTCTTGGTTAAAGCATCCTGCGGATGTGTGAATGAGTTCCTACTAAAAGAACATGCAGTTTTTTCTAAGTGGTTAAAAATAGCAAATCAGCGGAATAACGTGTAGTTCTCAAGATGAACTCTTTCTTGTTAAAAAGAATTCACGTTCGCCTCATTGCCTGCAGGAATCATTATTAAAAGGATGTGAAACAGAAACAGAAAAAGGTGTCTTTTCTTCAGTAAGAAGTTTATTAAACTGTTTTTAAACATTGCATTGAAGGCATTGCGCATTTGCATATGGGTTTTTTTTGCACAGGATTTTTTCTGATGCATGTGTTATTGTTAAAAATGATTCAGTATGATACATGTGTCTTTTTTAAAACGATTCATTCAGATACATGTGTCACTGTTACACATGATTCATTCAGAAAAATGTGTCATTTTTACACATGATTCATTCAGTTACATGTGTAATTTTTTTGCACATTATTAATTCAGAATAATGTGTCTTTTTTATTCTTTTATTCAAGTATCTTTTTTGCTTTTTTGACTACATGATTCATTCTGAGGCAGATATGGAAAAATATCTTTTCTGTCACTTCAAATCTTTTTTTCTTTATTTTAGTGTAGTTACTGATTAATAGACTGAACAGAAATAATAATCACAGTGTTTATGATGTTATAACTGCATAGTAAAAACATCTGGGATGTGAATGCAAATGCTTATGATACTACACCACTTATATATTCACACCGCATTATACATTGCGCTAAATATTCCCCGGATGTGAATAAACAAACACAATATTGACTGAAAGATTAGCCTACATCTGTCTAGGCGATGTGCCTGTGTGCGAGAAAGGCGTGCTCTCATTTGCAAATTGAGTTGTCGGGAAATATTTCTGACAGGCGAATCAGTGGCTGGCTCTGGCTGAAGAAGAGACGAGAGAAGAAGAGAAGAGAGAAGCGAGAGCAGGGGATGTCTGGCAGGAGGGACGATCCTCCGAGGAACTAGCATAATCTCTTTTTTCCCTGCCTGCTGGCTTTTGAACGAGGTTTCCATTGAATATGTCTTGAGAGACGAGTATGATGAAAGAAATAAAGAAACGGAAAAGCATTTGAGCACGTCCAATTTTATTCTCTTAATGCGAGTTAGTATATTTTTCAGAAAATTTGAAACAGTGCAGGAAAAGGAACGGATTCTGTTTGATGTTTAGTTAACGTGAGCATTCTGTTCTGTGCTAAACGCTCTCCAAACATGGAGGAGTCGTTTTGGAAACAGTTAGCTCTGGTGACAAAGTGTTTGTGTGTGTGTGTGTGTGTGTGTGAATGTGAGGAGTTGGATTAGCTCAGCTTGCACCTTTCCCAGCATGTTTTGCACTATTTCCAGTGCCTATGAGCTTCTTTTACACAAGAAGCTCCCAGACAATTGAACAGATGGCAAATCATCACCATAAAAAAAAGTTGTTTTCTGCTTTCGTCCACTAAGTCTCGATTTCATCGTGATGAATTTCTTTTTTTGTTATTAATAATAATAATAATAAAAAGAATAATAACACTATGTACTGCCTAGGTAACCCCCTCATTACACACTGTCCTTAAATCGATAGCCATTTTATTATACCAAGTTGAGGAAGACAAGAAGTTTTGGAGTTCTTGCTTGGCTTTCCTTTTTTCTATCAACCTTCTTTGTGAGAGGGATTAAAGGGATTAAATCGGCACTAAGACTCGTCTCCGGTACAGGCCGTGGGTCAGGAGTTCAGCGCTGCCTGGGGGTGTGCGCTTTCCTCTCAGACATCCCAGTAAAGGACCTGTGATGGGCTGCCAGCAGTGCCCGCTGTGCCAGGACACTGCGCCCGCTGCCCGGCAGGGGATTAAGGCGCCCTGCTGCCTGCCGATAGTGACGCTGGAACACAGACGAGACTCGGAGAGATCTCTTTCAACAGCAGACACGACGCACGCTGACCGGCCGCTGCCCTCCACAACTGAGCTGTTTTTCCAAGTGCACTTTCCGTCGATGACTCGTCTCCGCAGGCAGTTGCGCTAAAGTAAACTTTGGAGCTTTGATTTGCTCGGAATATTTAGCAGATAATTACAGTGAAGATTCGGAGGCCTTGTCCACACGCATACGGAATGCTTTTTTTCATCCATCCCCAGTGTTCATGAAAAACAGCATTCAGGTTCAATAAAAAATAAAGCTTTTCAAGATGCAGTAATTTCAGAATTTCATTCAAGTTAAAAGTTTTTTTTTTCAAGAAAACCTGATTTTTTTTTTCAGTGCATATAGTAATTTCTCATTTCTACAAAAATGGCAGCCATGCTTATAACTTTGAAACTGTCAGTTTCCTTTTTCTTATTTTAGTTTTAAGAAAACTGCCAAAAATTCAGTGAGGTGAATATAACTTGCTGCTAAACTATCAATTTGCTTTTGTTTCCTGTGAAAGTTTCGTGAAGAAAAATACCATTCTTCGGAATTTTATTTAAAAGAAATAAATTTATAAAATAATTTTTAAAGACTTTTACTCACCTTGACAAACCTTGGAAAAGTCAAGTGTGTGTTTTTTTTTTTAATCAGGAATTTGTAAAGAGTTTTCAAATGTAATGTGAATGGTGGCTATTGAACAGTTATTTATCGAGCTGGAGTCAGGTATCCCATGAGGTGTGCAGACTCGCAGTCAAATAACTTTTATACTAACCACACTCACAAGATTGTTATAAATAAGGCATTTTAATTATTATATATATATATATATATATATATAAAAAAATATACATATATATATATATATATATATATATTTTTTTATAATTAAAATGCCTTATTTATAACAATCTTGTGAGCCTCCCCGCGACCATAATTAGGATTAAACGGTTCAGTAAATTAATGACTAAATTAATAAAATATATATACATTTAAAGTTTTTTTTTTTTGCTGTGTTTCTCAGCATGTACGATGACGCCTTATCATCACTGTCAATAAATACTGAAGACTTGAGGCCTGTTCCTTGCAGCAGGTCAATAAAGCCACATATGGTGCGGAAAAAAATCACCTAATTAAAAAAATATAATGTTCTATCAGATAATAAAACTTTCATTAGTTTTTTCTAGAGATAAAAACCCAGCGGCTAGTGTTAGCATTCGGCCAAGCTTGGAGTTGTGATTGCTTCCAGCTGTTTGCTTCCTTCACGTGACATTGCTACTAATAGTATATAAAGTGATATCCTAGTAGTAGATTAGCCAATCAGAATGCACTATTGCTCATATCCAGTGGCTATGGCTTACATAGTAATATATGTTTTTTTGGTATGAAATATATATTAAACAAGTTTAATTTTTTAATGACTACAAGCCAGAATTTCCTCAAACCATCCACTAATTAAGCCAATCTTGGACTAATGAGCTTTGCAGAATCAATATAACATGCTATTATTGTAGTCTTAGGATAGGTTTCATATTTTTTGTTTGTTTGTTTGTTTGTTTGTGGTTTCTTTTTTTTTGGTTGTGGACTTTTTTTTTCATCCTAAACAGTTAGCAAAATCCCAAGCTCCTTTTGACCAATCTATAAGAATTTCCTAATTCAACAAATACAGCAATATAAATCAGATTTGGTGCAGGGATAGCATTATCACCATCCGTATGCACCATCAGTAAACATAGTTAAAAGAAAAACAACTTAAAGAAAAAAAAAACAAAAAAAAAACATGTCAACAGACAATTCCTTCTAGTGAAGTTCATGACCGGGTCTGACCTGTTCAACTCTTGTTTCAGCTGCTTTTTCGTTGACATGTGAGATGCCGTGGGGGCCACACAGACCCACACAGTTAATGAGGAGCTTTGAGATACCATGTCCCCTGAGTGAGCTTTTCATTCCTATGATCCCCTCTTAAAAAGACTGCATCGTCTGTCATCATTACTAACCACAGACCTAATGCATCTCATTGATCTTTAAGTCGTTACACACTACTGGTACAAGCTGTACATAATTCAATTAGAATTAATGTCATATTCGTCATGTTACTTGACCCACTATGGTGGATACAGTTGATTGCAACCAACTGAATGACCCCCCTCCTTTCGAAGCATGTATGAGAACATATGGTGGCTTCCAGGTTGCCTATAGCATACTTCTGAGTACTTAGATTCATGCTCTTTTTTTGTTTGTGCCAAATAATGGGTATGATCCTCCATTTTTATCAAGAATATTAGCCAACACCAACAAACAAAGGTTCTTCTTTCTTCTTCTTCGTCTTCCTCTGGTAGTTCTTGGTTATTGTAGCAGTGCAACATGGTGGCTCCATGGAAGAGGACCGCCCCAACCCCCCCCCCATGTAGATATAAAGGGCTCATTCTACACTAACGAAAGCATATTTTGGAAAATTATAATGCATTTTTATGAACAGATCTCCCTCTGGTTCCACATCCAAAATTCACCATGTCAGTGCCTGATCCTGTCTAATCTCGGCTAGTACTTGCATGAAAGTCTGCATGGGAGTACCAGGTGCTATGGAGTGTTTGGGAAAGACCTGACAACCTTCAAAAAAAAAAAAAAAATCTATGATAAGAGTCTCCAAAGGTCAGAGTCGACTGAAGGTCCTAAAACAACAACATCAAACTACATAGTGGACCGTCAATAAGTAACACATTGTAGTATTTATTTAGTTGTTTGTTTGCTTATAGTGACATTTAGGGTCATCTATGAAATAAGTCAGTTTCTTGTTATTGCTTTCACTATAGCAGCTTCAATGAGTTGTTCCCTAAGCAGCCTCTGTTTCGCACAATTTTCAACTTAATAGAAAAAACAACAAAGATTTTTTTCTGTCGTTATATTTTCTGCACATAGTAATGTGTTGTTGTCGATGGTTGTCTGTATGTTAATATGTTGGAGTGTGAAGCATGGAGAAATGCTGTTTCACCTTTCCATGATGCTGACGACAGTAACAAAACCCTGAACTTCGACCCTTGAGCTTGTACTTTTCTCAAGCATCCTCAAAGAGTTCACCAGTTTAATGACCTAAATGTACAGCTGTTACAAAGCACTGACAATGGAGCAGCGGTATTCAATCTTATCCAGAAAGGGCCGTTGTGGGTGCAGGTTTTCATTCCAACCAAGTAGCCACACCTTCCACCTGTTTGAAAGTGAGGATCAATTATAATTAAACATGTGGAAGGTGTGGCTACTTTTTTTGGATTGAAAAGCTGTACCCACACCAGCCTTTTGTTGATAAGACTGAATACCCCTGGACTAGAGACTCCGTCTATCACTATTACAAATGCAACAGCACTATGTTATAAAACAGCAAGAGCACTCAGAGAGCACGCCCCTCCACCAAGGAAAAGAAAAGTATGGAGCACCCACAGCTGGTTCTGCTGTAATATCACACTTCCAAAAAATCTCACAATGTTAAAGAATCCTTTATAAAATTACCGGACCCAGAATTTGACTTGAATCGTCTCCAAAGTCTTCCTTATCCAAAGCTCTACTTCTGGAAAGAATTTTATGGAAATCCATGTATTACTTTTTGCTAAACTCTGACAAAATGCACACAAACAAATCCAAAGGTAGAACGACACCTCCTTGACGGAAGCAATTATAAATCCGTCCTTGAATATTAATAGTATGTGCGAAAATGCGTGCAAAGGCTAAAGCAGTGAAATACAGACATTAGTGTGACCTCTCCTAATCCTATAAGACAAGTCTTTATTAGTATCTGAAATACTATGGCATTTCATTTAGTGTTATAGTGATACGCTGGAGCCGCTCAGGTTTGGTGCATCAGCAGGGAGTTCATTGACATTCACAGCGTCCCTTTGTCTTCTGATGGATTTTTCCATTTGCACTGTTATTGATCACAGTTTGTAGTAAATGAGGTGGTCTCGGGACATTCGTGACAGGTCCGTAACCCAAAACGTCAGAATGATAAGCTTTTTATTGCGGAATAGAATATAAACTATTGGTGCAATGACCCAAGTCGCCTAACTTCTTATTTTGTGTTCATGGCAAAAAAATTATACCATTATATTTTACTAGTACATTAGGATTATCTAATAAAAATTCTTCCTGCCAGCCTTCAAGCGATAAGCAATAAAAGAAGAACTGTCCCATTTTCTAATATGATCAAAACACTCTGTATTACCATGAGTAATATTTTGCCAACTTATCTAATTAATTATTATTTAATTCTTTATATCTTAAATAACATTAGCGATGTACCTACATTGTCAACTGCTGTTTTTCAGCAGGTAGATACAATAAGCCCGATAATCCTTACCCATTACCATCTCAAACGAGTTCCTTAAGAGCTCAAAGACCATCAGCTGAAGCCCTAACCATCTCCAATTCAGGCCATCAAAGCCACAATCACCTTTTCGTTCCTTTTATTCCGAGCTCTTATTAAGATAGGTTACTGTTTCGAGTCACAGCAGAGACACTTAAACTCCTTCCAGTCTGAAGCCACCTGCTGATTACAGCCCTACCCCCAGGCAGCCATTTTAAAATCCCACCATCCAAGTGAATGAACGAACGCACGGATTCCTCCAAACACCATGTCACAGGGGATCAGCAGCATAATGTTGAAGCTGCGAGGTAAATGGTAAAGCAGCATTTGATTTGATTATCTTTCTGTAGCACACACTGAGCGCAGCCTTCCCTGAAAAGCTATAGGGGAGCAAACTCCAGAACTCCAAAGGTAGGGAGGAATTAGAAGAGACTTAGCCAATCCCATGAGCCCTCAGTGCAAAGTAGATGGCTGGGTAAGTCTATTTGAAAGTGTGCACCTAACCTAACACTAGGATGCTCTTCGCAAAGTACACCTTCGGGGATAAAAGTTCCATCATGAGTCTTTGCTTCCAGGAAGACCTACTCATCGGGTAAACAGTTTCCTGAGCAGATCACCTATACTACATACTGGAGATTGACATCATATTAAAGCTTGTCTTATTTGAGTGTCTTAGTAAGAGATTGCACTGGAATTGAGCTTGCTATAGAATATAGACTATATGGCTGCTTTCACACCTGGCAATCCATTTCCAGAATCGAAATCAAATTAAATTCATAGCTTTGATTCATTCAGTGTTTGGTTTGCTTTTTCATGGCACATCTAGTAATTAAACCAATAAAAAAAATTTTTTGGAGTTAATGTACCATACATGAAGCCTGGATTATTGAACAGAAGGTAGAGGTTTCAAGCCCCAGTACCACCAAATGCCCCTGTTGGGCCCCTCTGCAAGGCCCTTAACCCTCAACTACTCCATTGTATAAATGATATAAAAAAATTAGGTTGATCCGGCATCTGTTGCCAGAAATGCAAACGTTTAATTTCTATAACACTTTACTCAGGGGTAGCTGGGGCCAATCCTAGGCCCCAGAAAAGGTCACTAATCTATCACAGGACTAAGGAACACAAGCAGCTGTTACAATCGAACCAGTGGGCCATTTAAAGGGGCCAGTTGACCTTGTGTGCATGTCTTTGAACTGTAGGAGGAAACCAGTAAACCCTGAGGGAACCCTATGGGAGAACATCCACACCAGGTTCATACCATGAACCCTCTTGATGTGTGGCAACACTGCTAACCACGACACCGGTTCTTCCAGCATCTCTACAGTTTCACTTTATAAATTGCGAAGTAGGTGTGTTATCAGAGAGTTTGTGACATATCGTAGGATGGAGATGGGGAGGGGAGAAAGTACAGCATCAGTGATATAATTGCAAGTGTTTTTGCTGAGAGCTTCGTCTCATGAAATGCAAATGTGTGATTTTTCAGCTTCTTGCTCTGGCTCGGTTTCCCTGGAACAAAGTCAGCTTTAAATGTGTGGGCACTTTTGGCACACGTTTATCCAGACAGCTATGGCGTTGAGCCCGAAGGAGGCTGTCGACGTCGTGTGATACAGGATGCTGGAAGGACTGGCGTATTGGAGAAGAGCAAGAAAAATAAATAAATAAATGAATAATGTGAGAGAAAGAAATCTAAATATGGCTCAGGAAGTAGGAGGAGATGCGAGGCTGTTCTCCCGCTTTAATCACTCCAGGACGCTTTCAAATGTCTAACATGCTTACCGCTTGTGAACAGAGACAGAAAATGGACAGGGACCTACACTGCAGAGCATGATATTTCCTTCCTTCTCGCATTTCATCGCAAAAATTCATCTTCTGACAGATTTTTAGGTATAGCTAGTTTTTTGTTTTAATTTTTTTGCTTTAATTACTACTTGTCTAGTAATTATTACTAGTATTTCAGCACAGAAGAGTTTTTGAATTTTAAGTTATTCAATAAAATAAAGAAAGAAAAGAAGAAAGAAAAAAGGGTTGATGTAAGCACTAAGTGGAAATTTCTTTGTAGAGATTCTGCAATATTATATAGTATGGGACCCATAAGGAGATATCAAAGAGAAAAACAAAAAAATTGTATAGTCTTTCAAGAAACCAAAATATTCACTTATGGTGTCATAATATATAACTGATGTGACATTTTTTAATCAATTATAAGCTGCTATTCATATGTAAAATATATAAAATGTTGTTATTATTTTAAGTAACTGAATAATAATCATATGAATAATAATTCCATAATCTCACCATTCGTGCATGGGTTACCTCTGGGTATGTTCCAAACTGACCCTAGGTGTGAATGTGAGTGTGAGTGTGTGTTGTTCTGCGATGGTCTGCTGAGCTGTTTCTGGTGTACCTTCCCTTTGCTCTGTGCTGGCTGAGATAGGCACTAGCCTCCCCGCAACCCAAGTAGGACTAAGTCTTTTGAAGAATCAGCGAGTGAGGTTATCTGGAAATCTATCCAGTTCATTTTAGAAATCCAACAGCATCTACTTTGTCCAAACTCCCATTTTTGGTAGAAATTTCATTAAAATACTAAAACCAGTTTTTGCAAATAATAGAAAGTACAAAGCATCCCCTGCTGGGTCTGCTGCAATATTCATTCATTCATTCTCTGAACCGCTTATTCCTAATTAGGGTCGCGGGGAGGCTGGCGCCCATCTCAGCCGACTCT
>JBCNYG010000020.1:10949697-10976533 GCA_039654305.1 Porochilus rendahli
ATTCAACTTGAATTCCCCACATAACCTCTCAGCTGATCTAGTCTGTTAGACTTATGCAGAATTTATAATAAATACCCAGGTTCAATAATAAAAACCTCTTTCAGGAAATTATGCTCTGATCTGACATGAAATAAACGCATGGTGGTGTAAAACAAGTTTTAAAACCCTGTATTTATTATTATTATTAGTAGTAGTAGTAGTGGTATTAGTAGTAATAGTATTAATATTTTATGGCAATATTTATATATCTATTTTACTTTATTTTAAGCACAAGGTTGTGAATAAAGGAGTTTATTTTTGTGAAATATGTTCCTTGTTTTTCGTTATCATTTGAGTGTTACTTGTAAAGTGTTTTCAGTGAATTGAATTGTATCAATCATTATTTTGAAACTTTATTTAACAATGGATAAGTGACCTTGACCTACTTTTATCTTCTTATAACAAGACTCGTGCTAAAAATTATGATTTTGAGTCGGTCAGTCCATAAGCTACAATATGATATATAACTTATCCATATTGGATCTACTTTAAAAATATTGGCCCTAACAAGTAAACCTCTCGTTCCTCTGTTTGTTTTCTTCCATGTACAGTTGCACTTGGAAGATTGTGAACCCTTCAGAAGTGTCTAGATTTCTGCTTCGATATCTGTGTAAGAAAGTGCCTCTCTGCTGCTTGTCTGTGTCCGCTGTTTTGCGTGTCGAGGAGCGCTCCGGAGCAGAAATAACAACAAACCACACGAGTTAAATCAAGTCTGGTTTATTCTTGAGTTGCTTAAGCACTGAGGTTCACACAGGGTATTTATACAGTGCGCTAGGCATGCATACGTGGGAAAGGAAAATAAAAGGAAGATAACGTGAGTTTGCACAGCCTTCAGTGGGAAGACAAGACTGCGAAGTGCCGTATTCACAGCCATAAACGACAGATAATGAGACAATTTGAGGGAGACAGAACAAGAATATGCTAATTGCAAGGTCAGCTCTCACATGTTGTTCTAGACTACATACACCGTAGAAAAGTACGTTGGATAGAAAATACAGATAAAAAATAGATTCTCACATTCTGCATATAAATAAATGAAAGGTAATTGGATTTTTACACAAGTCCTCAAAGTATTAAAAAAAATTACATTTTACATATTTTGTGAATGACAATAATATGCAAACCTCAGTAACTGGACCCGCTTATGCAGCGATAACTGTAACTTGATGTTTCTGGTAACTTTGGTTGCTCAAGTGAACTACATGCTTCAGGTCCTTCTACAAAATTTCTATTGATTTCAGGTCAGGACTTCGCCATTCTAAACCATTAGCATTAGTCTTTTTTTGACCTGTCCTTGGTAGAACAACTTGTGTGTTATCAGTGTACTTGTTGCTTGACACACATTCTCTTGAGTTTCAGTTCACAGATATCCTGACATTTTTCTTTTGGAATTTGCTGGTATAATTCAGAATCCCGTCCTGGCAAATGCTGAAATGGTTCTTGTGTTCAAATGCAGTGTTTTCATTTCTCCAAAACTTACGCCTATTTAGAGTAATCCAAAAATTTGTGTTTTGGGTTCATCCATTGGAATTGTAGACTCCCACCATTTAGATTGACTGTGAGCAGTAGCATGTCATGCGTGAGAACCTTCTGAAGGACCGTGTCTAGCTGTTGATCGAAATTGTGCTAGTCCTCCTCAGCATTATTTGGGATATAATAAAATATTGCATCACAGTTAGCTTGCTTGGTGTTGAGTTGAATCTTGCTCTTATGTGATCACTGACTGGTTCCCATTCCATAGGGATGTTTCCTTTCTTTTTCGTGATGACTACCACTGATGCATGATCTTCCTCCCTTCCACTGTATTTTATGGTGGTGTCCTCATCTTCTATCCTGCATCCACTACCCATCCACCTGCATTGGCTTACTCCCAAGACATCAATTCTAAAATGATTGATTATGCACCACGTGTGCTGTTTTTCCTGATTTGTACAGGGTCCTGACATTCCAGGCTGCCTGTCTAATTTTTTGTTTTAAGTCCCAAAAGGTTTTCTTTCACTTCCCTGACTACCCGAGGTTTCATTGGAACTGGTTATATTGCTGCTGCTCTGGTTTGAGCCTCCAATGGTTCCTGGAATTTAGTTTACTCATACGGCTAAGCCATTGCTAAACAATTTAACCCTTAGGTGGGTCCATTTCTGTCAGGTTGTGCTCCCTTTCCTTCTGTTTTTTCTGTCCCAGATTGCTCAGGCAACAGAGTGTTTCTGTCTGAGAGGCACCACTTGGAGATGCGACCACCAGTCTTTTAAGATGTATGCAGTTCTTTTCCTGTTCACATGTGCACTGTGATGGTAGCCACACAACCCTGTGCTTGTTTGTCTATCCAGGACATATTACTCCTGGGCTTTGCTTTTATGCTCATTTCATGTCTTCCTTCGGTATTGTTTTAGGAAGCAAAGGCTGTTCTAAATTTGTCCAAGCTCTATCTGATGAAGAGTTATGCACTTTTACATCACCAGTTGCGAGAGTTACCTACAGATCCTGTGATGAAAGCTTGGGGGTTTTGATGACTTCTTTCCATATCAAAAGATTTGCCCTCTGTTTGAATTTCCTGAGGCGGTCAGCGCTGGGCAAATTAAAAGTTGTTTGAAATCTACACCACATTTAAATTTTCTACAGTAGAAGCTTCGCTAAGCGTCAGTTGAAGCTTTTTCTAAAATTCCTTGCCAAAATCGTCAGCATCTATGTCCTTTTTTCCTGAGTACTTTAATCCCCAGCACACCCGAGAGCCCTGAATTGCCTGAAACTGAAGATTCTGTTACTATTATGATACTATTATTATAATGGGACAGGGATATTATACAGGGACTATAAATCAGCTATCATAAAAAAACAATGCATGAGTAATTTTAGTAGAAAGGAAATGATAGCACCTCTCATGTTTACATACCTGCATTTGCATTTCCTCCGTTTTGTCTAGTAAGTCACATGACATGGATTTTGGTATTGATTGGTTTATATTGACCTGGTTGAGTAACCGAATTTTGACTATGCCTGCTCACGAGGAAATTGAGTTGCCAGCAACTCAGTATCTGGTCCAATGAAAATGTATCCAGTTGCATTGCCCCAAATTCAGTTCAGATCATTTTTATTTGTATAATGCATCTTGAAATTGCCATTGTTGCAAAGCACCGAAAGTGTTCAGTCGTCGGAAATGATCTCTCCAGTTTCATACATCTCGAGTCACCAGTGTGGGCTAGGCTTTGAAATGCTCTTAAGAACTTGACATAATACTGCATGCCTTAATAGCAAAGAGTACACAAGACCCTATATGTCAGGTTTAATACCGGCACATGCAGGAAATTCCAGTTTATGGCACCTTATCTGGAACACCTAATTCGAATTTATGGACTTGACATTGTGAAAAATATAAGGGTGTATGTACTTTTTTGAATGTGAATTTTTCTCTTCATTTTCTCTCTCTTTTTTAATTACATTCGAAACCAATAGACCACATATGACCCAGTTACAATCTTGACGACAAAAATTTAAGCATGTATAATAAATATATTGAAATATTACATTTAAATGAGTCATAAAAGATGTTTAACACTATATTCACCCTGGACAATTCATTATAAGATGACATGGCTCATGGTGAAAAAGAACATTTGTGTAAATGATTTCTTGATGCTGGCATTCTAAATGTGGCACTATTTCAAAGAGCTCTTGAGCAATTTAAATTTAAAGAACTAGGTTAAAAAAAACAATCAATATACGAATGTACACATTTATTCAACAATGTGATTTGGCCATAGAGTAAATCGACAAAGTGTAAATGTTTGATCCCAATTTGAACTGTATTATGTATGGTCATAACAGTGTAATGATAAAAGAAGAGTTTATTAGTGCTGGGTGCAAGCAGGGACTCCGGCATGACTAACTATGGCAGCATAACTACAAAGAGAGAAACCAGAATAAAGACAGACATGAGGGCACCCTGCAACAACAAGTCAATATATTTATTTTTAGGCTTAGAATATATTAGTTGCAAATACCAAAGAGTGTGATTCCTTAAGGAATCCTCAGTTTGTGCTCAGACCTTTGACCTGGTGATAGAGATGAGGGGCTAAACACTTTCCAGCGCGAGCACTTTCATGAGCCCTATGTTGGTGTTGGTGGGGTGTGTGGGGTCGCAGGAGCGCTGCAGTTCAGTGCAGGAAATTCCTTCTGTGGGCTGTCCACACACCTGCAAAAATATACTATGCCATTCACACAGCACCTCGCACTAACGCCCTGTTCTCCTAACGCCTGGCACTAAGCTGGATACTGCCAATCTTTCAGGCCATAATTCACTCTCACTTTCTCTTTTTCTCACGGAAACTAACTCACACGCAACCAAGGTTTGGTGTCTGACTGCTTGAGGTGTAATTCTAGTATGGAAACATATTTCGTGGCTCGTTTGTGTGTGCATTCCTTGGCTGCCAGTCAAACTTGAGTACATTTTGCATTGGTAAATATTAATAGCTTAATCTGCCTTTGATTAGCGACCATATTTATTTTATTGTTTCCAGTTAATATGTTCACTAATGAAAACTGCAAGGACAGAAGCCATGATAAATAAATACAAAGCACACATGCTTGCAATTAGTAAGACATGCTTTTTGCGTCATAAACTTTGGCATCAAATGAAATGCTCGTTACGTCTTTGCGTTGAACCGATCACGGCTTTACGACTTCTCTCCTTCTTCTCGCATTTTCAGTGGTGTCTTTTTTCAGTGCCTTCTGCGACCAATTAGCATTTGGCTGGTTCACTTTTAATTTCTAAAGGCTCATTTTTCTCGCCGGCCTGCAGTTAGGGAGTCTTGTTGGCCGGACACCGACCCCTTGGATTTGGTTTTCGTCTGGCAGAGTATTAAGTGAAAGTTTGGAAACCTTAGAAGAGAGTAGGGACTGTGATTCCCTGTCTGAAATTCCACATCACATTTTTTCATTTCTCTCGTTTACTGTCTTCTTTTCATCACTCATTCTTTTATTTTCCTCATACTTGCTCTTGTTCCCTATGACTGTCCTCAGAGTCCAATGAATTATGAAATATATAAATAAATATATTAATATCCTGTTACATGCATGCACATATTTGTTCAAGTAATAAAACATGTTGATTTGAGCAATTCTGAGAAACAGTTGGTGTAGAATCATTATAATGGTGATTTGATTGAATTTGGCCCCCCATCCCCCGTCCAAGTTGTTGTCTTTTGTTCTTTGAATCTCTCATTCCGAGCAGCAGCTTGTGGCTTTATGGTGAGATAAGTCAACATGGTTCCTTGGACGAATATGTGCATTAACGTCACTGCAGTCAGCAGCATTCCTACATGCAAAGGATAAAGACCTCCTGCACATTCTAACCTTTGAACCAAGGTAACTGCCAGCAGGCCGTTTCTCTACGTTTGGGGCGTTCATGTGTAACGTGAAGACCAGTAAAATGTTTAAAGTTGACCTTTTAACTATTTCAAAAGGATATTTATAAAACTCAAACACAAACTTTTTTTTTTATTTCATTTTTGAAAGAAAAAACATCCGACAGATCTATAGAAGTAGACTGTTGGACAGAAAGATCCACAGAAATAGACAGACAGAGAGATACATGGACTGACACAGACATAGAAATAATTTGACAGACAGAGGTGTACATAGGTGGACAGATAGAAATAGAGATTGCTGGAAAAATAAACAGATAGAGATAGACGATATACAGAGACAATGAGAGTCAGACAGATGGCCTAACATATAGCAACAGACAGACATCGATGGACAGCTAGATGGACCAACAAATAGACAGATTGCCCTAAAGATAGTGACATATAAAGACAGACAGACATAAAAAAAGAGACTGATGGACACACAGAATGAGACAGACATACAGACAGACGTACATTTAATACACTGTAGACAGCAGTGAAAAAGATAATTACAGATACCAACCAAACGTCTAGGAGACTCCATGAGATGTTGAGCTGCTAATTTGAACTTTTGTACTTTTTCCCAGAAGGAAATTACCACGTCACACAGACAGGACTCTGTGATCTATTATAGCCTCAGTATGGCAGTAAGAAACAGGTTGGAATTTGCTTCTCACGTCACAAATATACATTTAACATACTGTCTCTGTCTTAATGACATTCCCTACATTCCAGAACTACGATCAGGACGTACTCGCTGACCCTGAGCTCCTCATTCTGCTGCCTGCAGGCAATTACTTATTCAATTGAAATGATGCATTTTCAGGGGGGGGAAAAAACCAAATGAATAAAAAAGTACATTTTATTTTAAAAAAAAAGTATTTTATCATATCACTCCCATCTCTGTAAAAAAAGAAAGAAAAAAAAAACAGAATGTGCAGTATTGAGAAAGGAAAGCCCTAAGAGAAAGAAATGAGGAGGGGAAATAACAAAAATGCATGACTTTAGTTTTTTTTTTTTTTTAAAGCTGTCTATTACAGTTTTGACTCCCCCTCAACAGGACATGAGAACAACCCGTCCGCGTTTCATCTGAGACCTTATTCTGTCCGGCTCACTTCCTTTCCCTCAATCTTTCATTCCTCTTGTGTGTTTATATCAGCCTTTTCCAACACTCTGGCGCTGACGTCCACACAAAAAAGGAAACGACTGTGTGAAGATTCCCTCCACGTACAGTTCCAGACGGAGGACGAGCAAGGTACAGAGACGGCTTTGTTAAGTGAACAGGCGAGCTCTCAAGGGCCCTGACTCCCACAGACAGGTGACCCAGGCCTTGGCTGATGGCTTAGCCAGGCTTTCAAAGCCTGTTGTTCATGATGACTCATCTCGACACAGACAGCCATGAAAACAGAGCTTATTTCCTTCTTACAGACGATTAGATTCCAGCCTGACTGGATCCATCAGCCAAATTCCGAATAGATCATGTAATTTAGACAGTCTCTTATCGTGGACCGTTTGGTTCGGCTAGGAAGAAGGGCACAAAAACACAAGCTATGAGGACAAAAGTCAAAGTTCTGACTGTATTAAGCAATTTGCTAAATCTTTATAAAGATTTTTGTGATTCAATAATGTACATTTACTATAACTAATCCCCTTACTGTTGCATAAATAGTAAAGAGTTGCTCATTTGTTGTTAGGAGCTGCTAATTGTTATGTTTGCTGAGTTGAGTATATTTCATGTGCTGAACCGCCTTATCGTTTAGGGTTGTGGGAGGCAGGCGCCTACTTCAGCCTACACTGGGTGACGGCGGGGTACACCCTGAATTCACGCCCAGGGCTATTCACACCCAGGGCCAATAGGCTAATTAGCTTTTCCAGATTATCCCTAGGTGTGCGTGTGAATGGCCCTGTGATGGTCTGGCAAGCTGTTTATGGTGTACCCTGCCTTTGTCCAATGTTGGCTAAGATAGTCTCCAGCCTCCCCATGACCCTAAAAGATCAAGCAGCCCAACAAATGAGTGGGTATTCCGTTTTTGGGGTATAGCAAAAAAGGCAATAATACAAGGAATGTATAAATTAATAGTAAAAGACACTTTAGGACTTTTTTCCACCATCCTTGGCGTAAGTGTTGCTACATGTGTCTTGACTTGCTGTGATTAAACCAAAACCAGTTTTTCGCAGGGACCAGAGATTGTTGATGAGTCCACTAATGCAGAATTTGATAAAGAGGGTGTAGTTCAATGAAAAAAATGAACCCAGGCACTCGGACCAGGTGAAAGTGCACCATTGGAGACTGGACTGGACTCATATGTCCATGTTTTGTCTAATGTTTTCTCATCTACATGAAGTTTAATTCGCCTTTTTATCAAGTGTATACCTGATTTATATTTGGTAGATTTATTCGCTCCCTCTCTCTTCCTCTCCCTCGTGTGTGTGTGTGTGTGTGTGTGTGTGTGTGTCATAATGTACGCACAACTCATCAGTCAGCAGGTGGAAAAATTTCTTTCCCATGGGATCACAGAATTTTCCATCATGAAGAATTCCACTTTCCACTCGCACAAAGCTGGTTTCTTTTCTTTTCTTTTTTTTTAGAAGGTTGTTTGTGCTTTCAGTACCCGTTGGTTAACCTCTTCTCTGGCATTCCGATTTCGCTTTGGATGAAGTCAGATGTAAAAAGAAAATAATAATAATAAGGCCGGGTTAGGCCATCAGATAGCATGAGTTTGCCATCCTCATATAATGAGTTCCAGTAATCGCACGTATTTTTGAGATCTCAAACAGGTGAGGACCATGACTTTTGGGAAACTAGGCCTAGATCTGGCATTGATGAGTTGCAGCTTCTGGAGTAAAACTTTAGCCTTATTTCAGTCTAAATATGGTCCAAGAAAGGCAGGAAATGTATTTGAACATTTCTAAAGATAAATTTATAGGCAGCCTTACATAACTGACCAGCATAATTACAGTAATAACAGCCTTGAGTGGAAAATATAATTGTAAAGATCCATCAACTAGAGAAATCGATTATTCTTCCATGCAAGGGCTGCATTTTTGGAGAGGTCTTTAGCAGGAGCCCATAAACTTGGCATTAAGACACCCAAGATTAAAGCATATCGCTGCTGAATTCTCGAATCTGATTGTTCGGAAGGCATTAATTCATTTTCTATGACATCAGCTGAGATGGTAATTCCAGTTGCAAAGCAAATCAGAGGTTTATATTAATATGCATCCTATAATAAAGTTAATAAAGTTGTTTCTAAATTAGCATACAACACCTGTAGACAGAACAAAAGAAGGTGTTTATTTAACACTATCGGAGGGTTCTCTTGTTTCTGTTTGTAATAGTCTGGAAGTTTTTCACCACATTATTTTTTTCCCAGGTCCAGTTTGTCACAGTGCATTTTTTGCTTTGTTTTTAGATACAGAGAAAAATCAGGTGGCAGGACCTTTTTGAATGCAGCATAGATGATGTAGCAAACAGGTCCTATATGATATTGGATTTAATAATCCGTGTGTCTTACAGAGTGTTTTATAGTACATAAATATGACCCAATTAACAAAAAACAAAACTCTCTGGTTTAAATGATTTACGAGGTGGCTGGGCTGTGACCTTTCAAGGTCACTCAAAGCTAATTGTCTCATCTGAAATTCCTTATATGTTTTCTTATTAGTGTTCCAGAGTAATGGTATTTCTGTTGGAGCTTGTTTTGAAGTTATAAGCACGCTATCTCCAAAACTTTATGACCTTGTTTCTACTTTCACCTTTGACCCTGACATTCCAAAATCTAACAATTTTTTTTGACACTGGGAGGGTTGTGTCCCCACCAAGTCTGGTGAAAATTCATGTACGGGTGTGGTCAGGATTTCGCTTACAGGCAAACAAAAAGATGGACTCACAAATGCTGGTGATTACAATACCTCCACCAAAACATAGCAAAAAGAGGTAAAGATAGGGTTCTAGAATGAACAAGTGAACATCATCCATTGTTAAGATAACTCGCAATTTATTCCCAAAATAGAAACATGGATCAGAATCACATAAAAGTACTGTGTTTACCTTTAGGGTGCTTTGAAGTCTTTTGCTCTGTATGACCTTGAAAATATATCAGTTCACATCAACTTTCTAGAAATTATGCTTAATTGCTTTCCAGCAGAGTTGGGCTAATCTTTCATAAGAGTCAACAGATTCGAAAGGGTCGTGGCCGCGTTCGATGTTTTTCGAGAGCTCCATGCTGCGCATTGGCGTTTCCCAAACCCCTTCATGATTAGCCAAGGCTAAGTGACCGCATTGCAGGTTTGCATTTAGACTTTTTCCCGGTTACACCCTCAACACACACAATCAAGTCTGTCTTCTCAGTCAGCCGGGCTATCGCACCTCTCCTGACTCAGCTGACACCCAAAGAGATTTGAGATTCAAACTGAAAGACGGTTGGAAAGAGTTCATAAATCAAGCCAAAAAAGTGCAAAACTTTACAAGATTTAGGTCACATGGCATCAATGTTTTAAAAGTAAAACACTGCTGATTCTTTAGAGGGATAAGTTGTATCAGGACTAGTGGATGATACTGTAAATAGATGCATGCAAGCATGCATACATCCAACATAATTCGCCATTAAATGCTAATTGCAGGTTCTTCTGCTTATCTTTTTTTCAAGTGCTATTGACTGACCACCTTTGCTCATTTCCGCACAGGGCCAAACCACAGAAACATTGCACCGCTGCCTTGCCTGATAAGCGTCCAAACATCCATCGTTCTACAAGAGAAGCTTATCTCTTGGCTACAGTCTATTCTTACTGCCTGTAGGATTTAAATATAGCTTGAGTTTCCAGAGAGCAGAAAAATATTATTGTTATCTAATATAAGGCTACAGCAGGGACTCTAATTATTGTAGTATTAACCCATAAGCACCATAGAAGCTCTCATGATTTTTCCCTTCCCCGTTGTTAACTACATTATCCTATTCAACATGTTTCCAATCCTGGTCCCGGAGGACCCCTTGTCCTGCATTTTTTAGCATTTTTTACCTGCTGTGCCACACAAACCAGAAGTCAAAAAAAGCTATTAATTAGCTCATTTGTTTAATCAGCTGTGTTGAAAACAAGGAACATGCTAAAATGTCCATGGTCCTCCAAAACCATGGTTGAGAATTATTGACCTGTTGGACTTCCCAAGCTCTTCAAGATTGGTATGCGTTTTTTCTACCATAATGTTACTTGAGATTTCTGGATTCTGACTGATGTTTTATGCAATGTCGATTCATTTTTTTAAGCAGTAGCCTGGTGGCAGATTTGGAAGTCATATCACAGGTTCATATTGAAGCGATTCAGTATAATCTGTTCCAATACTTCCCAGCCATTAATCAGTAACCCTCTACGTCTTTTCAAAAAAATCTCAAATGAATCAAAGACAAACATCATGAGGTAAATCTAACGTTATTTATTTAGTGATTTAATGTGCCAGTTTTCTTTGGGACAGCCAGTGGCATAGTAGTTAGCATGTCCACCTCACAGCAAGAAGGTCCTGGGTTTGAGTTCCAGGCTTGGGCATTTGTGTGTGGAGTTGCATGTCTTCCCTGTGCTTGATTGGGATTCCTCTGGGTAATTCGTTTCCTCCCACAGCCCAAAGACATACAACCAGGCTAACTGGGTGTTCCAAATTGACCCTCAGTTTGAGTGTGTGCTGTCTTGTGACTGTTCAGGGTGTACCCCACCTGTGCCCGGTGTAAGCTGAGAGAGGCTCCAGCATCCCCACGGCACTTTCCTTTGGGCTGCCTTATAGATTCTTTAGAAAATTCTCACATTTTTACTGCTAATGTTGATGACTGGATATCCATGGTACAGCGTTTTAAGTCATTTCTTCACAGCTTGACATTTGCTGGATTGGCATTTATGGGAAATTCCCAGGATGAAACTTTAAAAACCGTTTGACGAGCTGTATTAAAAACGTCTGTCTCGTTGCAAGAGGAGCGCTTTCATGAACTGAGCGGCATTCTCAGAAGGGCGATGCATATTTTCCCCCCACCTGAAGTTGGAAAAATTATAACCAGAGCATTCAGTTACCTGAAATTTGTCAGGGAGGATTTTGCTCAGAGATGAACAAACACTAGTGAGTGCTTAAAAACAACTATTTTTAGAGAACAGAAACATATGTGATGCTGTACAGAGACTATAAATAAACTGGAGTTGTAATACGGTCCAGATGTACATGCAAACCTTGAAGGCTATATAAAATCATGCTGTGATTCCATATGAATCCTATAAAAAATAAAAGCACTTGGCACAGTAATGTCCTCTGAACTTTGTGTAGTTATATCACGGCTTAATAAGTCATGCAGAGAAAGAACAAAGCTGATGCAAAACACACTGAACTGAAATTAGATGTAAAAGACAAGTCAACATCAGCAACGAAAACTCCCATAATTATCCATCAAAACTCCCCTAATGTTCAGCACCAATGCACTTTAAAGAAAGACAGAGAAATAAAAAAGATTTGCCTGTAACCACTCAGTAAATAAACCATAACACCTGAACGCCTAAGAAACTCCGACAGCTCCCTCAGGAAAAACAAAGCCACGTGTGTTTACAGGATGAAAGCGAGATTGCACATTAACTATTCGTGGCAAAAATAAAAAGACTAGGACCTCTCTTTGATTTTCGGGAAGCAGGGTCGGTGGAATTAGTCAAGATGGTAACCTAGCACGCTATGCAACACCTGCTTGGGAGGGGATTAAAAACCCAAGTGAAGTCGCATTTTAACAGTCATACTCTCAGCTTGAGTAACATTTATATTGGCAGAAAATGAAACGAGCCGTGTATGTTTGACCGACAGCAATCTCAGTATTCAAAGCAGGTTCAGGAAGCCAATTAGGGGAGGAATGCAAGCGGTTGCAGAGAGAGCAGGAGGCAGGAACTGACATTCCTTGGCTAACTGAGAGAGAACTCGGCGGCTTATAAAAGGTAGTTAATTGATGTTTGGGTACCTTACCTTTCAAGAACGGAATGAATTAGCTAAATAAATGTGCAAGGAAATTAAGTTTCCATCTCTCTCACTCTCTGCTTCACTTCCTTCATCACTGCCTCAACTTTTTTGACCAGAGGCTACACGGGTACTTGGCTAATGGAAATAATACTTCTTTATTATCATGAGTCGGGGCGGCACGGTGGCGTGGTCCGCCTTACAGCAAGAAGGTCCTGGGTTTAAGTCCTGGGTTCGGCCATTTCTGTGTGGAGTTTCCATGTTCTCCCTGTGCATGTGCAGGTTCCTCTGGGTACACAAAGACAAGGGTGCACATCAGGCTAATAGGCTGTTCCAAATTACCCCTAAATGTGGACATTAGTGTGAATGGTTGTGTGTGTTGCCCTGCAATAGTCTGGCAAAATGTCCACGGTGTACCCCACCTTCACCCAGTGTTGGCTGAGATAGGGTCCAGCCACCCCACAACCCTAGTGGTAGGACTAAGTGGTTTGACAAATGAGTGAGTGAGTATTATGAGCTATTATTGTTTTTTTTAATCCAGAAAGGATCATGACATGGAGAACAAAAGACCACGGGCCAGAAAGCTAGTATGCCATAGGTTATGGCTGAAACGAGCACAAATTGTAGTTATGCAGAGCTCAAGGGTTTGTTGGTGTATCGCTGTTCCATAGCAGTCTGGCACATGTTTAGTTTAGTGCCAGGACTGATGCACAACTTAACCAGAAACTGCACAGTTTTCTTGGCAGTCTATTGATAGACCACTGATGCCATTAACTTCTTCGTAGTTACGTTGTCATAGCATAGCTTCTGTAGCTGGACCCTGATCTGCATTACCATGTTTCTGGCTCTTTTTTTTTTTTTTTTGGCCTTTTAAGGTAATACTAAAAAGAAACAGCATTGCTTGAATTAAAGATGCCTTTCCAATAAATGATTCCCCAAAAACAATGCTGTGAAAACAAAGTAGATTGCCTTCAAAATGTTCCCTGGGAAAAATCTTTTCAAACATTCCACTCCCTCCATATTTAGACAAATAAAGTGCTTCCAGCTCTGTAATCCACTAGGCGTTGCTCGATTTGCAAAATTGTTGGTATTTGAGCTAGACCATTTATGCTGTCGCAAAAAACAAGATATTTGTTGTTGGGTTGAGGGTGGGGTAAAGGTTAATGACAGTTTCATGGTCGAGAATTGAAGGGAAGGACTTCTACAATATTATCCCTGCACCAAAGACCTCGACCTCAGTGTACAACAGTGGTATTTATATACTGAGATGGGATTCAAATTTAAAAAAGCATTAGTCACAGCTATTAGTTCTGCATCATTTGGAGGGTCAAATGAAGAGCCAGAATACAGTAGGGTTGTACATCGGTCCCTAGAATAGGGTTTTACTTCCCCTCCCTTTGTGAAGAAACAGTGGCTGGGGCCAGACACTGAGTCAGGAGTGATAGATTCCACACAGTGCAGGCAGACGTCCCCGGTTCGTCCATTCTAACACCTTTAGCCCAAGTACTGACGTACTGCTTGTTTACTATTGTTCACACATAGCATGGAAAACCCAACAACTTCTGCTAGCAAGCTGCGCTAGTTACATTGTTAACGTCTATGTTCTAAATTTCTTGAGGCTTGTTTCCTATGTCGGGCACAGTCATTTGTATCGGTGTGTGCGCTTGGCTTTATTATTGAGTGGTATCTGCCCGGTCTGCCTGGTTTCCTTTCTGGGCCCTGTTTTTTTGGGGCCATTCCTGTACTGCTTATGTTGGCTCAGCAACTCCGTGCCACAGTGTTGAAATGAATCAGATCTTTTCATGGCTACTGCCACAGAACTCCAATTTTATGTCTCGCAGGAATGCGTTTGATAAAAATGATAAACATATCGCCACAATGAACAGTTATATAACAGTCTGATGACTGAGGAGAAAATAGCATGTGATGGATTATTTTCATCCCTCAAAGCATGAAGGGTTAGGCTTGGGTTTATCCAATAAATAAATGAATTATGTAGATGAATTTCCCAAAGATTGCACTCTTGGCCTTGACTCAAGAATACCATGATAATATATGCGGGATCAATACATTGATGTAGTCCATCGGTGCACCTCCAGCTAGCTGTCAGCACATTTTCTGGCATCGTAGACTCTCTTTTTATAGCCCCTATGACTTTCCAAACAGTTTCAGATGGCGCACAGGGGGGTTTTGCGGACAAAGCTGTCTTATTTGCAAGAGGTTTGGCTAAGCTACTGCAAACACTAGATCTCTCTAGGAGAGTTGAGAACATCAAGTCACATATGTGGAATGTTCTAGTGGCTGCTCGGTATGGGGTACAGGGTGCATACCTTGGCGTTGTCTGGGAAAACGGGGGGCAGTCTACATTTTCGGAAATGGTTGAAAACCGCTGGTCAGGCTTCGTAAGTACAGTACGGCCAGATATACAGTACATCGATGTGGAATATCACTGCAGGATTGGAGGTTTTCTCAGATTTGTGTTGGTTTTTGTGTATAGTATGTACTGTAAATCATAGGATAGGATACAGCTCATTCTTCGTTTTTTATTCTAACTACATCTGAAACATTGCACCTTCTTTTCATTTCGTACACGGTTCAACCATAACACTGTCTTCAAGTCTAAGGATCTTGTTATTTTAGGCTTGTTTCACTGGTTCCTTCAGAAAAATCAAAGAAAAAAAACTAGACATTTGATCGGGTGTTTGGTGGTTTCCAGCAAGAACATAATTGTTAAACAGCCTGATAAAACTCTACCTTCTTCTATTTAAAGGTTGAAAATCGAAAATCAGACTGGAACAAAGACGCCTTCATTTTCTGGGCTCTTAAAAACAGAGCCGTAGGCCTTTTGCTCTTAGTTTTCTATCATGGCTTTCGCATTCCTGTTCCTTTAGGTCTTTTAATACCCCAATTTCCATATTTTGTCTGTACAGCCAGAATCCTTTTTGCACTAAAAATGATCAAATGATTGCTGTGGGCTTTCTTAGAGACATGAGATGTGGGGCGGTGGGCCAAAGCCAGTCTGGTGTTTGAATCAGCTCAGTCAGATGTAGTCAGACTGTTTTAAAATCCCCTGAAGTGCAGCCCATAACCACCAATGGCCAATGGATGGTCAGTTTGAAGTTTCAAAGCAGGGAACATTCTTTTAGAGGCCAGCCAGCTGCCGGTTATAGAGTCTCTTGATGGTACAGCAGATTGGAGAGAGAGAGAGAGAGGGGGAAAATACTTTGCTGATGTTTATTTTATGGCTGGTAGAGCCTTTGATGATTCCAGACAGTATATAGTCTGATCAGGTAGAAAAACGTCCTTGAAGCTGGAGAACAATTTTAAGGGTTATTATGTAGCTTAGATGAAAATATGAAAGCCTCACCCTAGGTTGGAATGTTGATGATAACCCCATCCCAGGCTTTACAGCAAAACACTAGCATTTTAAACATTTGTGCACTACAATAAGTCACATATATTACACATATATTTACCACTCTCTCTCTCTCTTTCTCTCTATATATTTGTCTATATACATATATGGAAGTAGACTTGCGATATAAGCTTAGAACTTATGTTGAAATGAACCAGACTACCACTTGCGTAAGTGCCTGCCGTAAGCAATGTATGAATTGTGTGTTCACCAGATGGTGCAGCTCTCAAAACAGCTATCCATGCTGGAAGAGCATTATGCATTATGAGCCATCCTCCAGACTGGAAAAACTCAGAACAATTTAGCGTTTCCTACAACATGGGGATATATATATATATATATGTGTGTGGGTGGGTGTGTATTGTCCATATCCTGTGACCTTTAGCCTAATGCTAACAACTTAGCATCTCCAAATGTGTTGCTAAAAAAAAAAGATCAGGCTTGTATTAGATGAATCTTCCCAAATTTATTCAAACGTCTTTGACAAATACTTTGAGGATTCAACTCCGGTGACATCATCACACAAGACAAGCGAATGCAAGCACCAGAGTGAATCCTATGAGGAATGTTGTGTTGAATCCCACAGGAATGCAGCCACAAAAAGCTCCTATTGCACAACAACAGGGCTGCAAAGGGAAACCTCTGCGTGGGAAAGGTTACCAAACCATACCACAGGATTCCCCTTTACCATTTAAAGCACTAGATCGCCCAGTGAGAATGGAACGCCACAGAGCAGAAATTTGATTAGGGTGTAAGATAATCCAGAGTGCTTCACTAAATGTAGTTGCTTTCTAGTTCTGTGATTATTATATTCAGAACTGTTGGCGTGCAGTGTCAATCACTTGTTCATAAAAATAAAGACATGACAATCACCTTCTTTCTCAAAGGTGATAAAACGAGAGTGTGCAGCCCTTTTACCTGGCTTTATACCGGATCCATGTGATATTAGAATGGTTCTTAGTGGTATTCTATGATTTTAATACACAATGTAAATGGCCATAATGGTAACAATCCATAACACAGATTCCCAGCTTGGCCGTAGAGGACCACCTGCCTGGCATTTTAGTGTTTTCCTTGCTCTAATACATCCGCTTCCCCTCAAGAAGTGCTGTTAGCAGGGAAAACATGACAACAGGCAGGAAAGGGCAGGAAAATTCTACAAAGTTCTAGACCAGTCAGATTGTTTCTAATGTGATAGTTTGCTTAAAGGAGAGCCCTACATGTGTTGCCTTTCAGTCATAAGATGCAACCTCAGTACCTAATGTGCTGCACCCTGGTTTTGTAAAATAAACCATGATGAGTGCAGCAAATTCCAAATTCTGTTGTAGAACAAGGGAAACAAGGGTTTCCTCCGGGTACTCTGGTTTCCTCCCAGAGTCCAAAAAAATGCACATTAGGCTAATTGCCTAACCATGGCTGATACTACCCTGGCATTTACGGTGGATTTTGGAGGCAGTCTTTCACAGAAATGAGTGAAGGACATTTTCTAATATAGACATGATAGACCAGATTGACCAAAACACTGCTATTGAATTGATCTGGCCCTTTACCCACAGCAAATTTCAGAATGACCAAATATTTTGTGAATGAAAGCCACACCCTCCCGGATCTAAAGGTAGCTCTGTGGCTTTTAAGTGTTCCGACAGATGAGATCGGTTGACCCCCAGAAGGCCAAAAAAGTATCCTACCATCATCTACCATGAAGCAATTCAAGCGATGTGAGGATTTATGACTGGTTATCCCGCTCAGGGTCAGGATGGTGGTAGATATGGAACTTGCCCTAAAACAATAAGACATAAGGCATGAATAAAAAGGCAAAAAACCCATTACCCATTTTGTGTTGAGTGTACCGCCATAGAAACGTCTTATTCTTTCTGTATGAGAAGCCTCAAGAAGTATTTCCAAATTGCCATTTTGTAATTACAGTCATTCCAATCTAATAATATAAGTTCTATACAATCTTCTGAGCCCTAATCACATGAGTATGCTGGCTTCATATCATCAAAATCTTCACAGCAGCACATAACAGAGGCTGGTTGCGTGATTGGGCTAAGTAAGCAAAAGCAGATTAGCTTTCTTCTCAAAGCACAAATGCAAGAACATCTGTTTTATGGTAAAATAATCGAGCTGTGTTTCTGCTGGCCTATAGCCTACATGTCTATTTTTTTGTGTATAGCGCATATTCCCATGCATTCGTCTAGTTTTTCACATGTGGAACAAATAATGTGTGGAGGTATTTTTAGAGCTAATACAGAAGGATCTGCTAGACAGCTTTCGAGTACAAGTCACAATTCATCTACTAAGCGAATACTTTGTGTTTGGCAATCATTAATGAATTCGCAGTTGCTTGACTCGGCATTGTTGCGAGAGAGTCTGGAAAAGACATTAAAATATAAATTTTTTTTTAAATATATACATCAAATCAACAAACACTTCAAAATCAATTTGATGCTATTGTTAACTTAAGATGCTTAATAAACTCATAATTAAGTCCAAGGAATTCATTTTGCACAACAAGTAGTGGTAGGTTAACGTTCAGCACTGTTTGAAGGACAAGCCTCAACTTTTCAGACAGTCAAAACACTACTGGACGGAACATTCCACCATGTCCATAACAAGAACCAAACACTTTGATCTGGTTAAAAAAAAATGTCCGGTACCACATAGACAGCATATTTCTTTGGAGGACTGGAAAGTCAATCTGTCAGCTAATGCATTTACTAAAGCAGGAGCAGGCGAGACGGAGCGAAAATGTGATCCTGGAACCAAACGGCAGCGGAAAATTGCCCCCTGGCAGAACGAAAGTATTTGGGATCTGTTATTTTTGTTCAGAGAACAATAAACCACCTAGAAATTATGACCCAAAAAAAGCCCCCAGCCTCCCATATGCCCCCTTTCCATTGGTAAGGAATGGGAAATGTGGCCACATGGCCACATCCCCCCCAAATTATAATTATACCCACTCTCCACATGCCTTTATTTTCCCTGGAGATGGATGCATTTCCATTACATCATCAAAGACCGACCTTTGACCCAACATCATAGCTGTTTCCGTCAGGCTAATTTAGTTTTGCTTACATCATCGTCCTTGTTCTCACTTGCCTGTTTTAGAAACAAGTCATCACAGACCTTTGCTTCTGTTTAGGACATAGACAACTCTTGCTATAATAATGCTTGACCAAACTCCACATGAGGGGTACATGTGGCCTCTGGAATGCTTTTACAGGAATAAACTCCTTGTTGGAGGTACGTTTTTGGTCTCTTTAGACTCACACAAAGGAGCATGGATTAACCTTGAAGCACACTGTAGTGAGACAGAGCGGAACGTATTTATGCCCATTCTGGGAGGTAGGAATTCCGGTGCTATGAGTATTAGCACCAATACAGGAAGACGCACCTGAGGCACGCCACACACAGAGCCGGGTTTATTTTGCTGGACGCTCACACCAGATCGTTAATGATTAGCAAACCAGTGGGTCGCACAGGGTTGGCATGATGAACTCTGGCATTCTACAACTAACCAGCATGTGTATATGTGTGTGTGTGTGTGTGTGTGTGTGGGTGTGGTGGTTTAGTGTTTTTGCAAAAGAACTGACAGCCTTGCGCTCAGGAGGAATGAGAGGCTGTTGACAGACAGGGTACATTACCATTCAGCAAGGCCCTTTCCAGATGGAGCTCCTACTGTACTTCACTGGCCAGACCGCAGAGAGAGAGTGAGAGAACAAGGGAGGAGGGGTAGAGGGAGCACAAAGAGACAGAGGGCCTAGAGTGAAGATTCCCTTATAAGGCAGGCTTCCTCCGAGACAGCATGCGTGTAGGAAAAGCATGTCTGCTGGCATGGCCAGTGCATTCCTGCAGCTCTAGCTCGGAGCTTTTCATTTCCGATTGGCCGTCGTGCAAGGACCAGCACTCGCTTTCCTAACAGGAGGGGGTTTGGGGTCCTTTTTTTCACTTTCAAAATACACAAACGGACAAGTCTAGCCACTTTCCTGCAGCTCTGAGTCTCTGTCTGTCTAGCGTCTGGATGCACACACCTGCATTATGTACTGTACAGAATAAACTGTCTGTAAAAATTTTAAAAACCCCAAAAGAATAAAACCTCAGACAAAAAATCTACAGTCAAATGTCAAATCACAATGTTTAAGCTAATGGCCATATTTTAATATGGTATATTATACATGATTATATTATATGTATATAATGTTTTTCTATTTATGTATGTACTGGATGTGATGCCCATCCTATGACCTGTTCAAGCCACTGTTATTGATTTGACATAAGATCTAATACCTGTTTTCGAGAAGAACCTTTTTTTGCACTTTCTCTGAAAACAAATATGAGTACTTGGCATTACCATGCTATAAAAATATGTTGCTGTCGGCCCATTTGATAAGCCACGATTACACATAAAAAACAAAAACAAAACACATGCACACACACAGACACACATATGAAAGTGCTGGATTGTGCCAAAGCTGCACTTTTTATTTTGCTATGTGACAGCTCCCTCTTGGTCTCAGACAGCTGGAATGTGGGATGGCAGGGGGTGCGAGTCTTAGGGTGGGGAGGAGTGGAAGGGAGGAGGAGGAGGGCAGGAAACGAGGAAAGTATGCCCGGAATGTCCATGTTTATCCAGAGCTCCATTCAGCCAGTAGCGGCCCACCACAGCTCGGTGGGTATAAAGGCGGACCCTGCTGCTGCCTTCAACTCAGAACGACTCTGACTTCCCTTAGAGAGAAGTGACGAGGGCTGAGCAGACAAAGCAGCAGCCTAGAGAATCTACGCTCTACCATTGGCTGGACGAATCCTTACTCCACCAACGAGATCGACTTGATCGGAGGCAAGACAGACAGAGAGACTGCCGTTTGAGAGACGACTACAGCTCCAGAGAGCCAAAGGAAGACTTTGCAAGCACCAGAAGAGGAGAATTTTTTACACATTGTTTTGAAATAAGACGATAGAGAAAATGGTTTCCGGAACAAGCCTGATTTTTGCACTCTGCTTCACTTTCTTTAGCTGGGTAAGTTTTATTTGCAATATCATGGGGCAAAGAGTGGATCTAGAGTGTAATAGGAACCAAGTGATCAAGAAATCATCATGCTAATGGTTGTGATTTTTGTAACAGTACACTCTAAATGAGAAAAGTATCAGGAATCACTCTGTATGTAGCATTTCAATGACTAAAATAACAATGTTTTTGTCTTGATGTCTTCAGGTGACTGCTCAGGAGTGCCCCAATCAGTGCAAGTGCCCTGACATGGCCCCGCAATGTCCCCCAGGTGACAGCTTAGTCCTGGATGCCTGCGGATGCTGCCGTGTATGTGCTAAACAGCTGGGAGAGCTGTGCACTGAGAGAGATGTGTGTGACCCCCACAAAGGCCTCTACTGTGACTACGGGTCACCAAACAACCGACGCATTGGAGTCTGCACTGGTAAGCTTTCATTATATACTTTGATACACTTTTTCCTATTACAATTACAAGCATACTTCACTCCTTCGTCGGTGCTAATCATCTCTCTGATCCCTCCACAACAGCTCGAGAGGGTGCCCCCTGCGTATTTGGAGGAAATGTGTACCGTAGTGGTGAATCATTCCAGAGCAGCTGCAAGTACCAGTGTACATGCCTGGACGGCGCTGTGGGTTGCGTACCACTCTGCGGAATCGATGTGCGACTGCCCAGTCTGGATTGCCCCATGCCTCGTAGGGTCAAGGTGCCAGGAAAATGCTGCGAGGAATGGGTGTGTGACTCACCCCCCACCTCCAACTCCTTCATGGGCTCTTTCCTGCCAGGTGAGGAGCTAGACCAATCATCTCAACCATATGCAGTGTACACTGATGCTACATTTGAAGGTCTGTATTTTGATTCTTTGGTTTTAAACTTAGTCCTTGTTTTCCTTTGGCTGTAGCTTACAGGAAAGAAGAGACCTATGGCCCGGATCCTTCCATCATGCGTGAGAACTGTCTGGTTCAGACCACTGAATGGAGTGCATGCTCAAAGACATGTGGTCTTGGCATCTCCACCCGTGTGACCAATGACAACCGTGAATGCCGTTTGGAGAAACAATCTCGCCTCTGCATGGTCCGTCCTTGCGAATCCCATCTGGAGGACAAAATCAAGGTATGCACAAACAGCCGACCCCTTCCTATGATGCTGATGATGTGTCTAAACCCTTCCGTTTATTTTTCACTGTTTGCATGTTATGTCTAAACCCTGGTCTGGTTTTGTCCCTTTTATAGAGAGGAAAGAAGTGCATCCGTACCCCTCGAGTATCCAAGCCCATGAAATTTGAGGTTTCAGGCTGCACTACCACCAAGGCTTACCGACCCAAGTTCTGCGGAGTGTGTACCGACGGCCGCTGCTGCACTCCTCACAGGACCACGACCCTGCCTGTCGAGTTCAAGTGCCCTGACGGCCAGGTCATGAAGAGGCAGATGATGTTTATCAAGACATGTGCATGCCACTACAACTGCCCAAGTGAAAATGACATCTTTGAGTCCATGTACTACAAGAAGATGCTTGGCGACATGGCGTGAGTGAGAACAGTATGAGCTGGTCAAAGAAAATTCCGTCCACTTGAACCAGACATCCATCTCGTATCACAGAACTGTACTTGTCTTTTGTCTGAGTTTGTTTCATTTTTGTTTTTATGTACGTCTATTTCTGTCGTGTATTTCTGTTGTATAATCATATCTAATGTGTCATGATGGATGTTAGGGGCTCTTTGGCCTTAAAGTCGGTAGGAATGGATAAAAATGACAAAGCTGTCGTTAAAAAAATGTAACGACAACATTACTGCACTATAAATTCGGCGACACAGCCTGTTGCTGATTAGCCTGATTATTGTAATCCCCTCCCAGAAATTGTGGTGGGTGGATCCAAAGAGTGGCGAGAGGTGAGGAGGGCAGCAGACTTTAATCTCAGAACAGAAGCTAGAACGCCTCACCTGAGTGAGAGAGCAGAAGAGAGTATGAATGTGCCCTTGTTTGTAGCTAAAGTTATTTGAGATGTTAAGACCAGCAGAAGGTGGTTCCTGCAGCACTGAGTGTAAAACTTCGACTAGCCGACTCAAAGAGAGTTGGTATTTTGTCAAAAGGAAAAAGAAAACGACTGGACGATTTGCAGCTTCATTCCTTTAAAAAAAAAAAAAAAACTTTTTGGAATGCTGTAAATAATGTACATAAATTTTGTACAGGTTAATTTTAAGTTAATTTAAAACCTTTGTGATTGTTATTTGTCTCGCTTCACTTCGTGTCTAATGATAGCTTTCTTTTTTTTTCCTTTTTCGCTGACATGACTGTTCTTGTTACAGTTCCTGTATTATTTTATTGAGAAGTGTGACCAAAAAGTTACATGTTTTCAACTTTTTTTGTAGTTTGGAATAAAATGTTATATTTTTATATAATTCACGAGTCCAGCTGTTTCATATAATAAGCCCACATGTTCATAAATCCAGCAGTGCCAAACACATTTCATTTATTCACTACACATACAGGACATGTTTATCACTTTTTCTATTTCTGATTTTTCTTCAAAATCATTCTTTGTCTAGTACTTTGCTTTCTTTTTAAATAATAACCAGCCCATAAGGACTATACTGTCAATGGGTCCTCCCCACTGGTCCCAACAAGGATATAAAATGCATATACACACATTCTCACTCTTATGAGTGGTTTGAGAGTGTAGACACTATAGGAATTTCTTTTTTACACAGGAGCCAGACAGCAGACAGACAACACATACACACGGGAGAAATGAAAAGAAACATGGACACACTCCAACACTTCCAACTCCAAGTCAAACGATGACACGTAAGAGATAAAGATAAAGACAAACACACACACACATGTGTATGAAATAAAAGTGGACCATAAAAGTTCACTAGACTCCAAAATATATAAAATTGCTGCTTTCTCACTTATAAGTAAGGCTGGCACCAGTCCACTGGCTCCAGTGGGACTATAACCTTAACCAGGGTAAACCACCTACTGAATGAATGAATGAATGAATGAATGAATGAATAACTCGACCCATCCTCTATTTAGTTTGTTTATTTTTATTTTATGATTTTGCTATACTATATTATTCCCACAAGGGAAATTATTACTTCTGCATTTAACCCATCCAATGTGAGCACACACTCAAAGCAGTGTGCTGCCACACACAGTGGGGGCATCCGGAGAGCAGTTGGGGATTCGGTGCCTTGCTCAAGGGCACCTCAGCCATGAATGTGAAGGAAGGAAACGTGCAGGGCACTCCCTGACCACCACACATTTTTCCTGCTGGTTGGGAATCGAACCAGCGACCTTTCGGTCTCAAAACCACTTCTCTACCCATCAGGTTACGGCTGCACCCGTATGGTCCCCTGGGCCCTTATCAACTTAACCTCCTTAACCCTAACCACATGGTGGGAAAAAAACATCCAACATGAAAGGTTTATAAGATGTTGGAAAGATAGAGGCCAAACTCTCAACAGACAAGGTGGACTAATAAAATTATCCTACAGAAGCTAGTAACCGTTCCAATGTCTTGCATTTCCGATAACGACAATTTATCTCCCAGTGACTCTGCATTTCAGTCAGTATGTCCATGAGCAAAACCTGGATTCTTCTGACTGAATTCTTTTGTAAATACTATGTTACTGCCCTCTGGTGCCCAAATGTGCCACAACTCTAATACACATGGGCCACAGAACACTATGGGGAAAAAGAACAAGGCAACAACAACAGGAGCAAAACAAAAGAAATTTCCTACTTCTGGTTTAAACAGGATGACATTTGCTGAGTGGGCGGGATCTGCAGTTCAGGTTGGACCATTCAGAAGAGACGATATACAGAATGACAGCAGAAGAGAATAATCCATGATAAACTGTAGATCTTGTACACACAATAAAGCCACACCCACTCACTCGTTTGTTTGACCACTTAATCCAATTAGGGTCACGGGGAAGCCTGGAACCAACGTCAGCCGACTCTGGGCGAAAGCAGGGTACATCCTTAACAACTCGGCAGACTATTGCAGGGCTAATATACAAACATAAATACTTACACTAATACAAATTGCCCATACACCCATAGGGACAATTTGGAACAGCAAACTGGCCTAATGTGCATGTCTTTGGACTGCAGGAGGAAACCAGAGAACAAAGAGGAAATCCATGCAGGCTCAGGGCGAACTTGCAAACTTCACACAGAAACACCCTCACCCCAAGCCCGAGACTCGAACCCAGAACCTTTTTGCTGTAAGGCAGACGTGCTAACCACTAAACCACCCTGACACATTCACACCTCTACATAAGAGATCTCTAAGCTTTCCAGATCCATCATATTATAAAAGTGCATAAAAGCAGTGTTTAAGTGTATAAATGGTTCTAAAGCAACTGAACAAAGATCCTACAGTAACTTGAGTCGAATACTCTCGGTGGCATCCTGTGGATTTTAGAAGTGAAGAGAGGCTGGCAGGCTGGGTTGCTCGCTGGGTGGAAAGGGTGGCAAGAATGGACTGCGATGGTCTGAACATATGCAGAAGACAGAAGTAGGGCATATTGGTAGAAGAATGTTGAGGATTAAACTGCCTGATAGAAGGAGAGGAGATTAATGGATGTGGTATTGGAGGACACGCAGGTGCATGTTGTGAGGAAAGGGACGCAGGGGACAGAGTGAAATGGAGAAGGATAATAACCTGTGGCAAACCCCTATAGGGAGTAGTCGAGTAAAAAAGATAAAATACACATTTACAAATGGTCTACAGTCGCACCCCCTACAGATTATACAAGTCTACAGGTTCGCTGTAAAGGAACGCTGTTGGTGTATGGGATGCTGTTGTCGTACAGAGATACTGGTCCTCGAGTGTGTCGTCCACGGCCTGTAGGACGCTCATAACCACACTCAGAAGCAAGATGTCCGTGTTGCAGTCAACTGTCAGCTGGGAAACGTAGTTTGTCATTGGCAGAACGTAGGATAACGGCATTCCTACCAACTCTGCAGCTTTCTGCATCTGGATAGAGACAAGGACAGAGAAATACAACAAATCGTAGTAGAAGTAAGGAAAGTGCTGCGCTGTTGGTAAGTGATGGGGAGCACAAGGTACTACTAAGGTTCAGAACACAAGGAGATAAAAAAAAGTTTTACCTCTAAAGATTATCTAAAGATAATTTTCACAAAAACTCCACACATCAATGCCCTCACTGAGCCGGGACTCGAACTCTGTTGATGTGAAGCGGACATGCTAACTGCTTTATAAACACAAGTGCAAGCCACAACAACACTGTACCTTATCCTGCACAGTTGGGCTGCAGTAGATACATTTCAAGTCCTCCTGGACTAGCGGACACACCTGGTCCACATGAGTGAGTGATATCAGCTGAGGGATGGAAAAAAACAACAACACTAATGACCTTCAAGAAAACAACAGATTAGAAAAACAAGCAGTGGATTTCACGTCAGGCATCCAATTTTAAATCTTCACCATCTTGCTAGTGATTTGCAGTGAGGTTCCCTTAAATGGCACTGCTTATGGCCTTAAATCAACATTAACACCATCCCTGAGTTCAACCTGAACTCTTAAAGCTAACTGAAGCAAAAACTAGCAGTCCAAGTAAACATTATCTGAAATAACTACATCTACTCCAGTAGTATATCTGTACATGTTTATTATATCCCTGACTTCATTATTTACTCTGCCTCATTTATAAATGAATGAGAATAAATCTTCAAATCTGACAGAATTTGTTGATTGTTCTGGCTGAAGCAAAAAAAAAAAAGACCTGGGGCCTCATGTTCAAAGGGTGTGTGCGCACAAAAACGTTGCGTACGCCCTTTTCCACGGCAAAGTTCAGATGTATCAAGAGTTTAATGTCCATGGAAATGTGCGGTGCCTTACGCAAACTTCATGGCTGACGTACACATGTTTGTTGGGGGTAGGTGCCTTACTCTCCCACCATCACACATTGTTATGTTTCACATGAAGCCTCAAGTACCATGAAACGACTCATAAGTTCTGATGAAGCCTG
>JBCNYG010000020.1:11035391-11048334 GCA_039654305.1 Porochilus rendahli
GGGCAGGGGCTTAAGAAAAGGTAAGGGGGGGCAGACCCCCCCCCCCCCCCCCCCCAAAAAAAGACTATGCTTAAAGTGCTCCATCCACTGCATCATTTAGAAAAAGGCGAAAACAATGGGAGGGGCTGTTGAAGGGGTGGGTTGGGGGGTTGGGGGGGTTACACACTCTACAGTATCAGCATCAGCCTTGCAACACTTTGGTAATTTTGCCAGTAATCGCAGCAGCATTTATGTATTTCATCACAGTGTAGTCATATCACTTAGTTTATAAAACAAAAAGTAAAGACATTTAAACGTTGATAACTGAATTTAATATTTCAGTTCAACATAGACACAACAACCAACTCTTTTGAATTTTTTCTCACCACAATCATTTTCTCTACTTTAGCGATGCCCTTTCCGAATATGGTCCCTAGTTGGTCGCCCACTCCCGCCAGCAGGAAGCCGAACAGAGGAATTCCCAGCAGAGCATACACTATACAGAATATCCGGCCTCCTTTTGTATGAGGGGAAATGTTCCCGAATCCTGCAGGAGAAAGAGCATGCTAAAACAGAATACAAAATCCAAACGCCAGTGGATGTATTTTATTTAATGCTGGATGTATGAAGAATAGAATAGTAGTAGTATTGTCTTTAGGCCTGTAATGAACATATAACTACTAAAACATTTGAGAAAATTGCCATACAGCAAAGCTAATATAGCAAATAGGCCCTATATGGGTATGGGTTTTAATTACCCATGTGCTTATATTATGATATGTTCTATAATACATTCATGAGGTCAAATAAGCAAACAAACCATCTCTTGTCTGAAGGATTTATGAGATGGCTGGGATTTGACCTTTCAAGGTCAAAGTTCAAAGGTAACTGCTATCTCATTTAAAGTCCATGTATGGTTTCCTATTAGTGTTCCATAGTAATAGCACATCTAACACTGGTTTCAAATTCGCCTTCACCTTTGACTTTGACATTTTAAAATTAATTAATTTCTACAATTCAGGTCCGGTAGGGTTACACCAAGAATGGTGAAAATCCATGCAAGGGTGTGGCTAGGATTTTGTTCCCAGGCTAACTGACCAAAAACTTATAACAGTGATCACAATGCTTCTGCCTAAAATTTGTTTTGGGTGCAGGTAATGAGTTTGAACCATCTTGTCATGTAAGGGACAGTAACCCCCCCACCCCAAACACACAAACACACACTCACCCCAACACTCACACAAAATTGCAATTCATTAAGAAAAGGTGATGCGATGCATATTTACAACGTATGTAACAGTCAAGTGCTTTGATGTTGGAGCAACAGCAAAAGATAGATGGATGCATGGTTTAAAAAAAAATCTCAGTTATGATGAAAGGTTACAGGTCATCCATCAGGTATCAAAATTATCTCAGAGTTGAAGTGTGTGTGTGTGTGTGTGTGTGTATAGTGAATATATTTAAAGAGAAGGATACACTTTCAGCACCTCTGCCAAGCAAGGAAGTGCTACATTAACCAATTCATCTTGAGCACCCGCTTAACATGAGTCTGAATACCCAGAACTCTCCCTCAGTAAATATTGACATGCCTTTTGATGACATGACTTAGAGAGTCTGAATACTCTCTAAAGAGTGGCTTGCTTTTATTCTGTATAGATTTCACGGAGCTAAAAGAGTTAACTACCGCTTGTGAGTGCTGGTTTTGGGCCCTTCACTTTATTGGTTTATACGATTTGAACTGACTGACTGCTGAATTAATAAACCACCTCAGCAATCTTTTTTTCAGTGTTCAACTATAGACTTGGGTTCTCTATTATATATTTAAAGAGAATGAATGGGAGCAGATAAAGAGACAGCGATGCTAAGTGGGTAAGTGAGACAGGCTTACCCACTTAACTGAAAATTGAAAGAAGATTTAGAATGGATGACAGGAGAGAAAAAAACAGCTAATGGAAGAAATGAAAACCGGATGAAGTAAAATGTGAGATGAAGCGAGAAGGTGAAAGATGTGCATGGGTGAGATGTCAGGAATAATGGCTTGGGAGAGCTATGGAGAGCTTTTTTGCAGCTTGGAGAGCTGAGAATAGGCACCAAATAAAGGGACACCATAGCAAAAGTACATATGATTCACTCTAGGACTGCGTGCTACGTATGCTTTAGGAGTACACTCGTATTACGATCTCTGACGGATGAGCAAGTGGGAAAGAATGGTGAATCGAATAAATCTTTTTTACTTTTTTTTTAAGTAATATACAAGGTTTTATATCAGGGCAGCACAGTGGCGTAGCCGTTACCACGTCCACCTTACAGCTGAAAGGTCCTGGGTTCTCCCCCGTGCTTGCATGGGTTTCATCCTGGTGCTCTGATTTCATCCCACAGTCCAAAGACATGCACATTAGGCTAACTGGCTGTTTCGGATTGACCATAGGCGTGAGTGGGAATGGTTGTGTGCATTGGCCCTGTGTGTGCGGGTGTACCCCGCCCTTGCCCAGTGTTAGTTGAGATCAGCTCCAGCCTCCCTGTGACCCTAATTAGGATTTAGTGGTTTAGCAAATCAGTGAGTGATGAGTGAGTATGGTTTGTATCATTCACTCATTTTAATATGCTACACATGTTCCCTGGGATAACAAACCAATTAGGAGAAATTTCCAGAAAGTCATTCTGGTGGAGGAGAGTAGAAATGGAAGCTGCCCCCACCTCCCCCCAACCCCCTCATCATGTCTCTCTATCTGTGCCTCGCTCCATTTAGTACCTCGGGCTGTTTCCTTTTGACAGAACAGAATCCCTTGACCTCAAGACAACCTGCCTGCAATTAGTGTTTCCCTTTCACCCTCGTCTCCACCAACCAGCATGCCCTCAGCTTCCCTCTCCAGCAGTCAACTCAAGCATTCACTCATTTCGGAATCAATTGGCTGATTGCAATTACTACGTCTCTCTAAGATCCTTTTGAAGCGAAATTAACAAGAAGTCACACGGAAAACACGTCTGAATAAACTGCATGCCCGACACGACGTCAAAACAAAGTAAAGATAAGAAGGGATGAAGAAGGATGGGGTTAAACTCTCGAGCACACTGCTCAGCTGTCTTTGGCATATGCAAAATGCCTTCTCTTGCTCTTTTCTCACTCTTACTCACACACTGGCACACAGATTCCACTCCTCATGCATTTGGACCAGTCTCAAGACTGTCAGGGTAATAAATGAATAAATACATTTCTTTTTTTCTGTTCTCATAAAAATGATACCAAAACTATTATGCATTCATTCATTTATTAAATCTGCTTAATCCTACTAGGGGGATGGGGAGGGTGGAGCCTGTCTCAGCTGACTGTGGGACCCAAAACAGGTTGCCAATTCATCGCAAGGCCAACAAACACAGAATCATTCACACTCACACTTACACCCAGGTGCAATTTGGATCAGCCACTTAGTCTAAGGTGCATGTCATTGGACTGGTGGAGAAAACTGGAGCACCCGGAGGAAACCCACTCAAGCACTGGAAGAGCATGCAAACTCCACACAAATGTCCAAGCCTGGAAAGGCGGACATGCTAACCAATATGTTAAACATCTAAAATATTAGAATAGTATAAACAAAACAATATCAAATTCTAACATCGATCCATCTTAAAAGTATAAAAGAACTCTTAAAAGTTTCCATCACTAACAAGCAGCTCTACAATGGCCAAAAAATTTACAACCCCCATTTTGCCGTTGCTGGCCATGTAATGTGTTGGGAAGGGATGCCTGTGAATGTCTTACCAGACGCCAAGAAGATAATGAGTTCAACCACCTTTGACTCTGAAGAAATTGATCGTGGAGAACGTTTGATTACAGAATGAAGACAACCTGTCTGCTATGCTTGACAAATGATGATGATGACCATTATGATGAAGTCAGTGTTGTGTTTTTCTAACTTTCCCATTCAGACTGGCCACACCCACAGTATTACCCATATGTCACCAATAGCATCACTAGTAACTCAGGTGTGTAGTATGTGTGATACCTATAGTGGTGATAACAGTCCCAGCAAAGAAGAAGGAGCTGCTCAGATCCCATAAACTTGTCACATTGGATGAATTTCCAGAAGGGTTTACTCCTGTGCGAATGGCTGACATCACTTGCTGCAAAAAAGAACAAAAAACATAGGATTAGTAATGTACCTTCATACAATATAAAGTACGTAATTATAAGAGTGATGGGCGGCATGGTGACATAGTAGTTAACACATCAGAAAGATATGCACATTAGACTAATTGGCTGGTTCTATTGCCTCTAGGTAAGTGTGTGTGTGTGTGTGTGTGTGTGTGTGTGTGTTGCCTTGCAATGGTCTGTCGAGCTGTAGAGTGTAACCACGTGTTTCCTAGTGTCAGCTGAGAGAGGTTCCAGTAATATGAAATGAACAGTGCATTCGTCATCCACTCTTGGCTGTGCTGATTTTAATTGTTAAACATAATCAATATCTTAGCGCATGGGGGTTCTAGAAAGGCAGTGTGTATAGAGAGTAACCTGGAAGTGTGTGGTGTTTATTTCTCTATGACAGAGCGGTGTAATAGCTGATGGAATAATATCCAAGGTCTGACATTTTCCCCAGTTGTTAGAATTGGATAAACTACTGTACAGTATGTCATGTGACCCAGGCATTACCCAATGTTTGATATTGGATGAATGCAACATAGTGATCAATAAAATCTGACAGCTGACATTTATACATTTATAATATACATTTGACTGAGGTTTAAATCATTTCACCTGTCTGTCATGGTCCTGCACTATCAGGAAATGACTATCAGTGGCTATATCACACACACCATCACCACAATCTCACACACCTTATCCTGTTCTTTTGATGGAACAGAAGATCCACTCCAGAGCTGGTATATATGGTATATATGGTATATATGAGATCGGTTCCTACTTAAAAGACTGTTACAAGGATTTTAAGACCCGGATGACACCTGCTTGGACAGCATGCAACTCCCTTAACAAAGTTTGGCGCTCGGACCTGAACAACAACCTGAAAATCCACCTCTTTCAAATGTTTGCTGAGCCCATACTCCTCTACAGAGCCGGGATCTGTAATCCAGTAACCCAGAGCCTTAATTTGTTTGACGGGCAGCACAGTGGCATAGTAATTAGCATGTCTGCCTCACAGGAAGAAGGTCCTGGGTTTGAGGCCTGGGCTCATGTGTTTCTGTGTGGAGTTTGCAAGTTCTCCCAATGCTAGCATGAGTTTTCTCTGGGTACTTCGGTTTCCTCCTATGGTCCAAATAAATGCACATTAGGCTAATTGGCTGATCCAAACAGTGAGTTTGAGTGAGAATGGTTACGCACACACACACCCACACACACACACACACACACACACACACACACACACTGTTCTTAAAGACACCTATCATATACTGTAGGTGTGAATATTTTCCCTTGCCCTTTAAACTTATATCAAATTTCTTGTTATCCAGTGATTTCTTCTTCCATGATGCATCTGTCAATATCATTTACTGTAATTACACTTTTTTTTACTTAGCAAGCTCACTTTAATTAAGCTAAGCAATTTTGAATGTTTGCATTGTTTCTCAGCTAGTTAGTGTAGTGTACACTGTGGTTCATTATTATAATTTTCCAAGCACTTTTATTATATGTTTTATGAAGATGGAAGGATTCAATAAAATACAAAAAAAAAAACTACAGCATCGTAAAATAGCGTAAATAAAGAAACAAAACTATCTTTTTACCACCAAGATTTAAGATTTTCTTGTATTAGAATGATGGTGTGGAAAATACCACACTTTGTTATTTCGAGTTGCTAATTTTCCGACTAAAGCTGCATTTATACTTGTTGTCATGGGTACAATACTACATTCACATATAATAGAACTAGGGGGTTGTGGTGTCATCGAGGCAAACATTGCAAACAAACAAACACGAATAGTATTTCCCATGATGCTGCCTTAACATAGCAATTACACTCAAGCCATGTAATAAATGTGTTATTGTTATTATTATTATTATTATTGTTGTTGTTGTTGTTGTTGTTTTTAGTAGTAATAATAATATTTATAGTAATAATTATAACAACAACAACAACAATAATAATAATAATAATAATAATAATAATAATAATAATAATAATAATAATAATAATAATAACATAATCTCCCCAACCTAACAATCTTTGATTTTCTAAGCAACTTAATCCTAATTAGCGCCGCGGGTGAAGGGGATTAGGGACCCTGGCCGGAGGTGGGTACACCCTGGACAGCTCGACAGGCCATTGCTGGACCAACACACACACATGACCATTCACACTCACAACACACTCACACCTAAGGACAATTCGCCTAGTGTGCATGTTTTCGTGGGAGGAAATTGGAGGACCTGAAGGAAACCCATGCAAGTACGGGAAGAACATGCAAACTCCACACAGAAACACCCAGAGCCTATGAATTAAACTTGGGACCTTCTTGCTATGAGACAGACATGCTAACCACTGCATCAATTTCCTACCACAGTCCAAAGAAACACACATTAGGCTAATTGACTTTCCAGATTGCCTGTAGGTATGACTTTAAATGGTAGTGTGTTGCCCTGTGATGGTCTGGTGAGCTGTTCAGAGTGTACACTACATTCACTCAGGTTGTGGTTATTTTTTCGGTATGACTCCTTTCGTTCATTTTTAAAAATCTTTATACCCACTTGTCATCTTCATTCTACATTTCACAGTATGTACTTGCCTACGTGCACCATAAATATTTCATCAAGGTGTTGCATCGATATTTTCTCTTCTCCTTCTTTCCATCTCAGATTGTCTTTGCTTCCAGGGATTTTCACAAGCATTACAAGAAAAAAAAATACAATGTTGTTGACAGCGCTTGGGTTACATTGTTTGGAAAAAAATGAAGCAAGGTATAATGGAAGTGGAACTGAAAACTATATCATTGGGATGATATACAGTCATATATTACTGCATAACACTAATTATATCATAATTAATTATATCCACATCCACTTGATATGGCTAAACGAGCTCTCTGATTGGCTCCTCTACCACTAGGATATCAGATCATATAATGTGAGGACAGAAGAACAAAATGACTGACTAACAAATAACAAAATAAAACTGTACTTGAAAACAAAATCAGACAAAATAGACTTTGTTATATTTTGGATTCATTAATTTTTCAAATGTTTATTTAATTATTATTATCATTATTTTTTTTGACCATTTTCTCCCCTAATTTTAGTTGAATTTAATTCCCACCCATCATGTATTTCCCTATCACAAGACCAACAACACCCAGGGAGGGGCGTAATATGCATGCCACCCGCCTCTTTACAAATTGCTGTGCATGCTTATTTGGGGGCGACCCTAACACTTTCGGAGGAAAAGTGCTATCCATCCTTTCGAAATGAGCTCACAGATGCCCATGTTTGGTTGGTGATAGCTGTGAGTGACAGGGAAGTGAGCGTATGCCATTCTTTCCTCCTATGCGAGCTTAGCCAGTTAAAGCATTTTAAAAGACTCTTTTTGTGGGATAGGAACATTGTGGGATAGGATGTTTTTTATATTTTCATTTTATACAGGTTTGAACTTGGCAGAGTTTGCACTCTCCGAGTGCTCATACTTGATTTGACTTGATTCTGATTCGATTTGCTATTTTTTGCTCACACCCCTCCTCACATCATGTATCTTGTTTCATAATAAAAAACGTGTAACATTCTGTCGGATATGATGCTGGTGACTGGCAAAAATTAATAAATTAACATTTAAATTCTCTCTATCTTTCTTTCTCTGTTCCCAGGGCTATAGCACTAGATGAGCCAAGCCGAATACAATGAAGACTCATAATAAATGCTCTTTCTCTCTTCTTTTTCTCCTTGCGCTGGAGGAAGGTAGCTATTCCACTGCTGCAGGGCTTTCACATCCAACACCATCACTGCCATGTTTAATTACTCCCACTGAGAAAAAACAGCACAGCCATTTATCTAAAAAAAGAGCAGTACCATGGAAAAGACAAGCTCACTATAGGCATGACTCCCAGAGGATTTCAAGCTAATGTCTTTTATTTATTACCACAAATATCTTCATCGTCCAATTTTCTCTGAGCCACCTATTTGAGCCATTTCTACTTGGAGTTTAGAGTAAGAGTCTATAACCAAAACATTTTTGCTTAATATTATTAAAATGCTACATACAATGAGTATTTTATCTCATTTTCTGCACTGCTTATCCTTTGTTATGGTTACGGGGAAGCTAAAGCCCATCCCAGCCAACTCTAAATGAAGGTGGGGTACACCCTGAACAGCTTGCCGACCATCACAGGGCAACACACGCAACCATTCACATTCACATTCACACACACATTCACACTCACATTCACACCAAGCGCCGATGAAGAATATCCATTTAACCAAATGTGCATGTCTGGAATGTGGGAGGAAACAGGAGCACCTGGAGGAAACCCATGAAAACACAGGAGGAACATACAAACTTGCACAGAAAAAATGCCCTCGCCAGGCACAGGGTTCGAACCCCGGATCTTCTTGATGTGAGATGGAAGTGCAAACCAGTACGTCACTACGCTGCTTGACTAAAGAGTATATAGTATATTTGCTGTAAATTACTGCTGTTACTTATATTTATACTAATATAATATTGGATATTTCCCCAAAGCCTTGCCCTGATATGGGCTTGTATATGCGAGTAGATCAAACACTGGCTTAGTGAACAATAAACTTGTTTCCAAACCCAAGCATTCCATCAGTATGAATTATGAATTTGCTAAGAATCAGCTTTTCTAAGAGTGTACCACTGTGCTGCTTACATGCCAAAACCAAGCGAGCTAGGATAAGACAAGACCCATATTATTTCTGCAGGCACTTCCAGGACATGGTCATGCCTACTTAGAGCTTCTTGAAGGTTAGAATTCCAAGTATTTCACCCTAATGATAACCCATGGGCCAGACAAGACCAACCTGGGCATCAGGCAGTATCCAGGTGCTCTCTCATTAGACACTCTGATATATACATTAAGCTCAATAATATCTTTGTAGCTGAAGACTTGAGATTAAGGGTTTCAAACACATTTTCACTGAGAGCTGCATCACTACATTTAAATTGAGATTGAGAGCAGGATAATCACCGAATATCTATTCTAAAAGGGCAATCATGAAATCTGCATGGTAAAATATTCGCTTAGGTATTTGTCTTATTTTCATTTATTCACTTTCATTTTCTGACACTTCAGAGTGGCAGGCCAGCGTGCATTTTTCTTGAGTCATGAATGCCTAGCTTTTTACTTTAAATACTCTGCCGCTGCCACCTAGTGGAAGGAGGATGAATTAAGTTTCATGGTAATGGTCAATGCAAGAATGTATGATAATAATTTTTTTGAAAGCTCTTGCAGGCTACATAAAATGAGTTAGCTTACTCGTGAATAAAAGTTAGTTTATTCATAATTTCATTTCAAATTAATTTCACTTTAATGTGACTTTTGAATGAATTTAAAGCTTATTTTAAACAAAAAGGATTAAGCGGTTAAAAAAACTAATGATGTTTTTTTAAGTTTGATGCTCAAAGTCTGATGCTACAAACTTCCAGTAGCTTTAGGACAGCCCTGGCTTGCTATGGCCAAGATCAGGGATCTGTAGCTACAGTGGGCACCAATTTTTTACAAGTTAGAACAAGCCTGCAAGATAGCATGTATGAGCAGGAGCTTTGAGTTAAATGGATAGTGGGTGATTTAAGTCAGAGCCTGTTTACAGACATAATTTAATCAGTCGGTGTATAGTTATAGGAGTACTGTCATTGTGAATGTGTAAATATTGGAAATAAAATGCAACCGACTTTTTGATTTACTCAAAAGTACCAGCATGGTGGTGCAGTGGTTAGCACAGGCTTCGAAACAGTGACTACTCTCTAGAATTTGCATGTTCTCTAGTGTTTCCTTCTGGTGCTCTGGTTTCCACCCACAGTCCAAAGACACGCAATTTAAGTCAACTGGCTGTTCACGCTTGCCCATAGCAGTAAATATAAAAGTGCACGGTTGTTCATCTCTGTATTAGCTATGGGATGGGTTGATGGTCAGACCTTGCCAGGGTGTTCCCTGCCAGTTATCAAAAGTAAGCTGGATTTGGCTCCAGATCAGCCATGGCCCTGATGGATAAACGCTATGCATATATAATGGATAAATGAAAAGCTGGATAGGGCCTTGAAAAGCTGGCTTTCTAGAACAGTCTATGGGTGTCAGGGCTAAGATAAGAATGCAAACGATGCAGAAACGGTGATTTAATGCACTGTAGTGGGATGTTCATGGCTGTGAATTCTTCAGGATGTTTATCGTATCATTTTTATACTCATAGGTGAATATCAGATATAGTAGAGCCTCATTCATCCCATACCCTACTGTGCTCACATGCCTTCTAGTGAGTCTTTAAAGAAAATCCTGAGTAATCTCAGTGTAAGCTTAATCCTTCAAAAAAGATGAGCCTTTGCTTACCTTTGTCTATTCACTCCAGTATCCGACGCCGCAGCCCTGCTTGGTTTTCTCCACATGAAAAAAGTTAAATGAGCAGATTTTGGCCGATAATGCAGTGAATGTTTTTTTGAGCCACCGTATTTAAGAGCCCTTAATGTGAGTCATTGCTCACTCTTGTCCCCTGTTAACTGTGCCCTTTATATTCTCCTTTGTGTCACAGTGTGCTCGGGAGGAAGTCAAAAATAACATACAAAGCATGAGGGATTTACTGCGTACCCTTTATATCTTTATCTCTATTTAATACTGAATGAACATATTCACATACAGTTATATATGGTTCTTTGCTTCCTGAAGCTGCCTGAAAGACATCCTTCAAATTGCTTTATTGTTTGAAGCATAGTCTTTACCATACAGCCAGACAGCTGCAGTGGTTAAGGCTCTGGATCGGTGATCCCAAGGTCAGTGGTTCAAGCCCCAGTACCACCAAGATTCCACTGTAGGTCCTCTAACAGCCCTTAACCCTCAATTGCTCAGCTGTTTATATATAAATGTAAGTTGCTCTCGATAAGGGTGTCTGCCAAATGCCATAAATGTAACGTAAATGTAAAATGTAATCAGACAGCACCGTGGTGAGGAGCTTATAAGAGGGCATTTTAGAGTATTGTGAACAGACAAACACTCTGGGGGGTGAAGAACACGTGAGGCGTTGACAAGTGCTTTAAGGCAAGGGTCAAAATTTGTATCTAATTATAAATAGGCTGGCTGCCCATGATGGATTAAGGCTTGGGGTTAGAGAAAGAAATATGGATGAAGAAGATTAAATGGAAGTAAAGTATAGTAATCTACTATAAGTTGTACACTAGCTGATATTGTTTTATTTTCAGGGGCATGGTGGGTCTGGAGGCTATGTTGGAGAAACTTGGGGATGGGGTGATGGGGGGTTGAGAGATAGTAATACCCTGTGGCTGAGACAACAGTCAATCATACACATGTATTCAACCCTTAAACTCAGTCAATCAACCTAGTCAATATGTTTTTGGGAGGTAGAAGGGAACCTGAGAACTTGAAGCAAGCCCATGTGGAAAAAGAAAAGACCTCGGAGCAGTAAGGTATCAATACTCCCCAGGGTACCAGTGCAACACCCACCATCAAAAAAAATATAAACTCATTAAGTCATATATGGTAAGAGAGTAAAGGGCGTATATATGTATCAGTAAGGCTCTGCTTCAACAGTGCTTCACTATATATTATCTGTGAACAAGAAATAGCTATGACAAGACAAGAAGATCCCATGAATTTCAGCAATGGACTGATGGATGAATATTTACAGTGCACACACATATTTTTTCTAGACAAAACAATAAAAAAAATTTTTTTATCCCATCAGTACATTTACATTTTCGGCATTTGGCAGACGCCCCCATGCAGGGCAACATATATTTATCACTCTTATACAACTGACCTATTGAGAGGAAAGGGCCTTGGTATAGGAACCAACTAGGTACTAGGGCTTGAACCCCTGACATTTGGATCAGTAACCCAGAACCTTAACTGCTGAGCCACCACTACCCCTATTTAATGTGAGAGGTTGGCAATGTTGTTCATCTACTCAAGCGACTGAAGGAAGCAGATGGAACGAGACAGCCATAAACCCTACAGGACAGAAAATCACTAGCTGCAGTATTTCAAAAGGAAAGCGATTCACAATTAAAATTTTAATTACTTTGGACAATTAGTGCCTTTCAGAAACGGGACAAATAGCAAAAACAAGCCGGTCTGGTTGCTGTCCATGGTGCTGGAATCATGCATGGGATTTGAGCACTATTGCTTTCTCTCGCTCGATTATTCAGCTCATGAGGTAACAGCATGACAACTTAACAGCCAGGTTGCATCTCCATGTGTGTTTGTGAGCGGCCGTAAATATTTAATACAAATACAAGCTAATTGGGTGATCACACTAGAGGCCGATAGAAAAGTGACTGACGTGAATGGCTATTGGCTATGGTTGTCACTTTTCATTCTTTAATTTGTGTAATGACGTACACGGCATCACATTTTGGTTGGCTGGTTGGTGAATTCATTGCAAAAAATTTCAAACATGTTTCCACTAATGTCGGAAAAGGAGGCTGTGACGCGGAATAGCCTCAAACTCTTCTCAAACAGTCCGCACATAATGCAGAAAAGGTGCAAAGATTTTGTTCACAATGACAACGCACTAATAAAAAGCAAATGGTTTGAGAACAAAAAGTGAACAGAACATGACTGATTCACAACAGATTTCTTTTCTTTGCCAAACATCTCAAACCAATTATACAGAGCCCCTAAAGAAACACGTGGAGTCAAAAAAACATATTAACACAAATTCAAAAATTCACAAAAGATTGTTTTTTAAAAATCAATTTGCATCAGTGGGGCGGCACGGTGGCGTAGTGGTTAGCACGTCCGCCTCACAGCAAGAAGGTCCTGGGTTCGATTCCCAGCTCGG
>JBCNYG010000020.1:11147261-11168180 GCA_039654305.1 Porochilus rendahli
GGTTTCCTCCGGGTACTCCGGTTTCCTCCCACAGTCCAAAAACATGCACAGTAGGCTAATTGGCTGCTCCAAATCACACCTAGATGTGAGTGTGAGTGCGAATGGTTGTGTGACTGATGGCCTTGTGATGGCCTGGCGAGCTGTGTAGGTTGTACCCCGCCCTCGCCCAGAGAATAATTAGGAATAAGTGGTTCAGAAAATGAATGAATGAATGAATTCGTTCAGTCATTTATTCATTTTCTAAGCCTAATCCTAATTAGGGTCGCATGGAGGCTGGCTCCACACAGAAACGCCCCGGCCTGGGAATCGAATCTAGGCCTTCTTGCTGTGAGATGAACGTGCTAACCTCTTCTATTATTATACTGTTAACATAATTTATGAAAATTTGTCCCTCTTGTACCCAAATTTACCAGATCAAGTGTTAGAAATGTCTTACGTATCATACTATTAATATGTTTAATAGTTCTTAAAAATGTTCTAGTTGAGCCTCCAAGATGTATGGAAATAAAATGAATAGCCATTCAAGACTGAATCATCCAGTTTGACTTCTTGCCTCATATTTGGGCTTGATGTCAATGTTTTCTTTCTCTCATGGATAATTTTGACCATCAGCATATTTGAAGTGGTTGGAGGTTCTCGAGGTTTGTTTGGGAAGAAGGCAAGACTCATCAAATGCGGTGTTGAATAAACAGCGCCTCCTGAAGTTCTGAGTCAAGGCTCTAAACATACTTCTTTTATATCTGAAGGACACTAAAACCACCAGCATATAGTCTAAAAACAAGCCAGTTGGTTGAACAGCATTTTACAACAATATTGTAGAACTCCATCGTTACCTCTCTGTACACATCACGTAAAACGAAACGGCACCTTCCTGCCATGGCTTTCAATAAGATCTCAAAACACTTCATTTAAAACACACTATACAATATGCTCGGGTTCATTTTTAGTAGCTGAAGTCCCAAAGCCAAGTCTGGTATTTCCAAGGCTGCCACACACCATTTTCTGGTCTGTCTAAATCCCAATTTTAGTTATTTATTCAAGGCATTTTCCTTCAAAACAATTCTTAACAAACAAATTCCTATTCATAATATAAAACAATAGTGATATTATGATTAATATATGTTTTCAAGCAGCTTTAGTGTTTCTAAAGAGCATACAGGAAAGTGCAAATCAGTAGCTCCAAGGTTGTTAAGCTTTCCCAGAGGGGCGTTTAGGGCTACATAAAAAGCGGCCTCAACTTTCCTCACTGTTTATTTAACAATGCAGCTAAAATAGTCACAATAGCCGTCAGTGCATCAACCACGGCCCCAACTCTCAGCCTAGGTCTCCATCCACACCGAGGGCACAGATATATAAAAATTGTGGACAGTGTACTCCTCTTGTAAATTTAAAATAAATATTAATAATCGCATTTAAGTGTAACTAATTTACAATATACAGCATAAGAACTGAATGTTGCCTCTCATATAAGTTAACTCTGCTACTGGTTTGTTACATAGTATAGAGAAGAAAGCAGCCAAAGATTTAAGAAAGGTTTTTCTAAATTTGTGACCCATCACAGCAACAGGGTATTAAGTCGGAAATTCTTAAATACTTTGTTGAACTTTAAATGCGATTTTCTCCCAAGCTGCTGCTTAAAAGGCTGAAAATTCCTGGCAGGTTTTGGTTGGTTATTCCAAAACTAGCCAATCACGTTAGGAAAGTTGGTATCATTTCAAAGCTTAGGACAAAATGCTACCAATAACTCAAAATTAATAATTTCCGACTCAATGCCCACTTTGCTTCGATGAGTCACAAATATCCTTATTGTGAAAATAAAATAATGAGATGGTAGTCTCAAAGCTGGTAACCAAAAAAAAAATTTCTGTTTATTTCCTGATTGGATGAAAAACTGCTAGCCTTATTAGTCAGTAAATTCAACAACAAATACATTTACATTTACAGCATTTAGCAGACACTCTTATCCTGAGTGACATACAGAAGTGCTTTAAAGTCACTATCAGTAAATGTACACTTTTATACTGGTTCACTAGGACATAGACTAAGTATAACATCAGTCCAAACTCAGCTTGCAGGTGTTGTGTGTGGGTTTTTTGTTTTGTTTTGTTTGTTTGTTTGTGTGTGTGTGTGTGTATAACACACTAATCGTGATAATCAAAGTACTGCTGAAAAAGGGTGGTTTTAAAGACACCCAGTGACATTTCACCACCTTGGGGCCAGGACAGAGAAGAGTTTAGATGCACCTTTTCCTCGTCCCTTGGTAGAAAGAAGGACCAGTCCAGCAGTGCTAGAGGATCTAAGAGAACACGGTGCAGTTTAGGGTGTGATAAATGCTTTGAGGTTGGATGGAGCAGGTGTTTTGTATTTAATGCGAGCAGCTACAGGAAGCCAGTTGAGACAGCGTAGTAGAAGAGTGGTGTGGGAAAACTAAAGAAAAACTTTAAAGAAAAATTTTGCAGTTTATTTACAATTTATATATAATATATTTGTTGGGATTTGGAAAGTCCAAATATTTTTTATTTTTGAAGAATTGCTCAATTTACTGTACATTTACCAACTGTGTATCCTCTACCTTTTTTGCACAGCATAGGCCACAGTCCTGTATTGCACACCCTCAGTATCCTGATCACTACCAGGAGACACAGAGCTCACAAGGTATAAACACACATACGCACGCACGGACACACACACTTCCTGGTGTTAGTTGCTGTCATGACGTGGTCTCTCTGATACTCATGAGTCCGTTTCATGTCATGTCACCATCCACAGTAAGATGATATGGTTTATTTAGGTAAAGCCAACTTGTCTGGTAAAAGATTTTGACTCGTTGCAACATACACTGATAAGGATTTTTTGTCCTGATTTCAACACTATGACAGAACGTAACTTAATGTTTATTTATTATATATCTACCTATCTTGATATTAATATATGTACTTTCTTTCAGATATTAGTCTTTCTCTCTCTCTCTCTCTCTCTCTCTTTCTCTCTCTCTCTCTCTCTCTCTCACACTCACACACACACACCGTTTCAGACACACCTTCCTAATCCTCATTGCCTCTCTAATTATTCTTTTTTTGATCTCTGTGCTGGAAATCAACACACACACACACACACACACACACACACACATGCATGCACGCACACAACACGACCACATGATAAGAAGAGTATGTGAGTTAATTGCTCTTCCACTTGGTTTGAAGTTGTTTAATAGATCTAAGGAAACTTGTGTGACCCAGAGTCTTTTATTGCTTTAGTGCGGTTTGGAATTATGGTCTGATCGTCTTATGTGAGCGTGCAGTAATGAAGTCTGCGCTGTGTGAAGATTTAGTTTGTTAAACGTGGGTGTGTGTGAATCAAGGTAATTAAATCAGCAGCTAGTGGTATTGTTGCTACTGGGCTTGATCAAAACTACAAAGGCAGCTCATGTGTTTTCTCTAGTGTTCTCTATTTTAGAGTTGTTGTTTTCTTTTGTAAGGAACTCTAAACCAGTAATGTTTTATATTTTCTGAGGTGGTTACACTGTTGGGAAAAGGTCATTAACCACCTTGTCAAATTTTAACGATGAAAAAAATATGCAAGTATATTAAATTATATTTTTGAAAATTAATATAAAATTATAAGATCCTTGGGGCGTGCCCACTGAGATGCAGCATCAAGTTCAGCCACAATATGGGTGTGCACTGCACTTGTGCAGTGCTTGTGTTGACAATGTCAGATAAAACTCACTTAATTCATGGATTGGAGGACCGAAAAGAAATAAAGACAAATGGTCTTTATTATATATATATATATATATATTATTTGTATATATGTGTCTTTTTTCCCCCTTTTTTCTTTTTTTTGTGTAATATGTGGACAGTTCATATGTGGACAGAAGGGTTTTTTCCAAGTTTTTTTCTGTCTCCCAAAAAACTGTTCAGCATCCAAACTCCACAGTCCATTAGGGCATAGTTATCAGTCTTTTCTCATTTTTTTATATGGACAATAAGATTTTAATTGGATTTTAACTTATAAAACATGAAATATCTTTATAGTTTAACATTCTTTACACGTTTAGTAATTCTGTTCCTTTTTTGGCACCTTGTCACTCACCATTTTTAGAACCCAGAATGTGACGTAGTTATATGGCGCAGTGTCGACTTGGCTGTCTTGTGATCGATGGGTTGATTAGTGTGATTGTGTAACATTGAAGAATGTGAGTAGAGTATAAAGATAAGTGGTAGACACAGTAATAAAGTGTCATTTCATTGCTTTCTTAAGGTAGATGAAGCAAGGGCTTAATTCCACAACACTAATAAGGGCAATTTGGGCAATCTAGTAACTCATAAATTAAAGTCATGGCATTTCATGATGGTCACTTTATTTATTTGTCTGTCCATTACAGACAGTATCTTCCATGAAGACCCATACTGTAAGTCAGAATCTAGTCTGGTGGAGTTTAGTTTCCGTAACGGCCTGGTTCCTAACGGCAGCATGTGCAGCAGCCCAAGTGTAAGCTCCCTGAACCGCTCACAGACTTTTGTTCACTCCTCACCCATGTCTTCAAGCCCCAGCATTCCCGGGAGTGAGCTCATGCGGCCTGACTACATCCCCAGTCACCGTCACTCAGCCATCATCCCTCCCTCCTACAGGCCCACACCAGAGTATGAGGCCGTGATGCGGCAGAAACGCTGCATCCTTTCAAACACACCCACTGTCGACTGTCACAGCCAGTCACTGCGCAGCCTCAATATCAGCAACACGTATGTTTACCGTCAACCATCGCTAGTGTACAGTCAACCCGAAATGCGTGAGCAAAGCCCATACCACACACTCTATAGTGGGGGTGGAGGCCCTCAGCCAGTGTATGGACATCATACTGGCCCGACACAACCTCACCAGGGGCAAATGGTACATTCTACAATGGCTCAGCCACAATCTGGCACTGCTAACGGAATCTCGCACACCGTCAGCACACCAGAGCTGGCCAACACCAAACAGCAAGGGGTTAACAAGACTACCCATGTGTTTAGGAACCACCAATCAAGGCCTCCACCCCCTTACTCAGCATCCTTCAGGCCAGCTACCAGCACGCCAGATTTGGCGAGTCACCGGCAACGCTGCATCGGAGGGTCCAGTCCAGAACTAGTGACACGTAAAGTGCAACTTTCAGTCAAAACCTTCCAACCAGACAGCTCAGCCGTAGTGCACCAGTCACTACAGGAAGTCAGTGAACCACTAACAGCCATGAAGCATCGTTCTACGCTTGCCAAACGCCACAGCATGGAAGTCGCAATGGTCTTAAAGGGTGCCAATGTAGCCCCCTTGCATCGAAGGAACACTCTCCGAGAGCAAGTGCCACCCCTGATCCCTCCTCAGCAGGCACAGGCCACTCCTCATCCCCCACCTCAGCTGGCTGAGGTGCAAATGCCACCCCAGAAATCCTCTAACCCCGACCCATCATATCAACATCAGAAAACACTCTCCAATGTCACCATGCTGATCCACAGCAGTGAGAGTGAGGAGGAAGAGGAGGAATATGCACCCGAGCTGGACGTTCAGATTCCTGGCCTGAACGAGGACATCAGTGCTCAACTGCAGGCAGCGCTTGCTAACATCCCAAACAAACCTCCGCCGGAATACCCGGGACCACGGTCCAGCAGCAGCAACATTGCACTCAGACACCACAACCAGGTACTTCATCACCCATGCTTGGTTATTGTTGCTATGGAGGTAGAGCTTTCCATTCATTCATTCATTCTCTGAATCGCTTAATCCTAATCATGTTGGCAGGGAGGCTGGCACCCATCTGGGCGAGGGCAGAGAACCTACTCTTTTCGAAAGTCAGCAATGGTTCTTTTACATGCCTCTCACCACAGACAGTGAGAGACATGGCTGGCCTTTGATTACCCAGTTAGCCGCACTGGGGGGACAGCAGTGACCACTCAGTGATAGTGGGGATTGAACCCCTGACCTTGGGATCAGTAATCCTGCGCTCTACCACCGGGCCTCCACTTCCTCATAGCCCCTTTCCAAGTGTAATATTAAATTAAAGAAGACATAATGAGAAGACAGTGATTCAGTGCACAGAATTACAGTACATTAGAGAGTATTTAAAGGGGAATTAAACCCACACCTAATAAAAAAGAGTAACAATTCCATGTAGAGGGAGGCAGCATTGAACTATGAAAAGTGGGGTGGATGTGACGAATTACAGTTACTGTGGAAGTGTTGTGCATCTGCAAAAGATCGCACGTGATTCAGGCGCATGCGACGTTCAATACGAAAGTGATTTGCATATGAATGAATGGCATGACACTCCATTCGTTCCCTTAAGAGACACTGATATAAAAGAGCCTGGTGTATGTAGACATAAGCTCATATTATGTGTAGATGTGTCTAGTTTTATTATATTTGGAAGTTCACTAGTTTATATCGGATTTGTTAGTTTAATGTCTTTATATTGTTATTTTTGCTGCTATCCTGTCCTTTATGAACTGGCAAAAAAGTATTATAGCAGATTGCAGCTTCCAAAAATCTAAGTAAAAAGCACCTGATGGTGAAAATGTGCATATTTTCAGTCTTAACACTAGAGTTTGCAATACTAACCTTTCATTTTTAATGAACAAAGTCATCATGCCATTGTGTATGAATGTAGGATCGGAGCCGAGGTTCTCCAGAGGCGGTACAGGTGCAAACGCAGGCTGATGCCCATGCGGTGGAGCACCGCGGGAGGCAAAGTCCAAGCCGTATGGAGCCAGCAGCCCTGAGCGGGACAACTCTGGGGCCGTCAATCTCTGAGCCTGACCTCACCAGTGTGAAGGAGAGAGTGAGGAAAGAGCCAGTGAAAGAGAGACCTGTCTCTGAAATGTTTGCCATCGAGGACAGCATTGTGGAGAGAGAGATTGCACAGAGGGTGAGAAAGACCTCCACTTCGTTAATTATGCCATTTTTATTCATTTGGATTCAAAACTTCAGCTAATGTATTTTATAACTTTTTATATTTAATCTTTTATTTAAATAAATAAAAGAAAATTCAGTTCCGCCTTCTCAGGAGCCACTGTGTGTCCTGATTTTAAATTCCTTAAAACAATGCTGTGATTTATAGGAGCAGGGATTAAATTCAACACAATGCAAAGTGTGTGCTTGTATGAGAAACTACACCTGTTTTTCCTATTTTTTCCTTTTTCATAAAGACTTTAGAGAGGCAGAAGATGTCAGTGGACTCAGTGAAAAGGCCTTTGATGATGGCCGCCCTGAATGGACTCTATGTAAGTCGTATGCCCGTCCCAGAAACCCCACGCAAGGATGTCTCCGCTAAGGCCAACACAGACGAGATGGTAAGGGATTCTTCCTGCTTCTGTTAAAATATTATATTTTTAAAAAATTTAATTCAGTCCTTGATCACTAGATATTATCAATTATGTGATCTGATTGGCCAATCTACTTGCAGAATATCAGCTCGCAGACAGTAAAAAAACAGAATTGGTCTAGACTTGTTTGCGAATTTATTGGACTGCTAAAGGTACAGAACTTCAGCTAATCACCTAGCTCCATGCTAATTGGCACTCCATGAAAGGAAACAGAATATAAAATTAAAGAATTTGATTGTAAGAATGTCTTCCTTTTTTATTTTTTAAGAATAAGTTTGTTATTGTTATTATTTGTTTCCCCAACAAAAATGGTCTTGATCAACTACAGGCCTTCAGCTAACCAAATAGCTTCATTTAAACTATCTAGCGCCATTCTAACCATCTAGCTCTGTATGTGTAATATGTGTTTCTTAAGTGCAACTTTGAGGAAGCTCTAATTCGAAAAATTCCATTGTCGGTAGTGATGGTTCATTGTTACCTGTATATGACAAATAAACTTGAAACTTGAAACTCTTGTTAAAACTGATTAATGGGCTGCACGGGTCTGCCTTGCGAGGCAATGTAATCACGGTCAACTCGAAGTCATGGAATTACAAATAGATATGTAAAATGACTTATAAGTAAGGTGGAATACAATCTAACCAGTTTGTGTGTGTTAGTGTAAGCATCTGGAGCTGAGGTTGGAGGAGGAGCGCCTCTACACTGAATACGAGCAGATTCCTAAAAAAAGATCAGAGTGCAAACTTACCACAGCCACACTGCCCGATAACACCGAAAGGAACCGGTTTCGTGACGTGGTTCCATACGAGGAGAACCGCGTCGAGCTGGTACCAAACAAAGAGAACAACACTGGCTACATTAATGCCTCCCACATAACGGTGAGTTCCTCGAGCCGAAACCATTGTTGCCTGACGACTTTTTCGAACCACAGAGCTGAGTAACAGACTCAAGGGGGAAAAAAACAAGTAAACAAACGTTCAGGGTTTTAAAAATAAAACAGGCAAATTTCCTTGAAATGTCTAAAGCATCTCTTGAACCAAGGGAATTACATGGTGTTGTTCCAAATGTCCTCCGAGAGCCCTGTTCCCTTTATAGTTTCACATCTGCTGCTGCGTGCCAGGCATAATTTTAAACAAATTTAGTTTTTTATATAAACGCAGGATATTTAGTACCCTTTCATGTTTTTAAACAAATATATTCATATTAAATGAATTAGAGAGCTAATGAACATGCTAGACCCTCTTCTAGTGTAAAATAAAACATGTTCATAATTTAAATTTGACAAAAGTCTGATTTTATTGTTTTTAATGTTTGGAGATTAGCTGAATTTACCACTAACCTTATATAATCACTGTTATGGTTATGTTAGATGTCTTAGGGTTCTATTATTCAGTCTGAGACGATATTTGTAAACGGTGTCACAGTGGTGTAGTGGTTAGCACATCTACCTCACAGCAAAAAGGCGTGGGTTTGATTCCTGGGCTTGTGTGGAGTTAAATAAAGGATAAAGCGGTTCATAAAAGGAAATAATTGGAAATCATTAATTCTTTTAAAGTTAACGATATTAACATTTTATTGTTTTTTTCCCTTTAAACACCAGAAATGTATGTTATTCTATATCTATACGTGTAGTATTTAATTTATATTTACTGGGTTTAAATCAAGACTAACATCAGACAAGTTCAATATTGCCCGAGTTCCTGATTTCACATATTCTAAGTTGAATGACCATCTCTTCACAATCTCATCACAACTTTGACTGCAGAAAATTTTCCAGAGTTATGGGTACAGTGGTTTGCAGCATAACGGCCAGTGGATTGCAGCATGACAGTGCCCCTGACTTATTGATGTGTGGGAGGAGTGAAGGCTAGTACATTTGTTCTGATTCCACCGAAGTGCTACTGTAGCACAAACTGCTGAAACACTGCTTATGAGAGAAAAGTGTCAGAACACACAGTGTTGCTTGCCACGTGAGGGGCTGCCCAGCCACAGACCAATCAGGTGGTCGTTGCATGTTTTAATGTTAAATAAAATACAAACTGTTAAAAAAAGGTTTACTATGGAAGCCTCTTGGCATGACTGTCTGCCACATAACCTTGAAAAGCAGAGAACAATGGATGGGAAAGTATATCAGTATTACTCTTTTCCGCTAAAAGAAAGGGGAAAGAGAGAGGAAGAGAGAGATTCTTCATTCGTTTGGTCAGTTGTGTTTTTATTTTGTTGAGTGAGTGAGTGAGTAATTGGGTCTTATTGCATGGTGCTGCTGCCCTCTTGTGGAAGAAAATGATTTAAAGCTTCCTCTCTGGGTTTCTCTGTCTCTGCACATGCAGATGCTGATCAGAGGGGAGGAGTGGCATTATATTGCGACACAGGGACCTCTTCCCAACACCTGCCACGATTTCTGGCAGATGGTCTGGGAGCAAGGAGTCAACGTCATTGCCATGGTTACGGCAGAGGAGGTACAGGGACTAAGTGTGAATTTATAACGATTTAGGACTTTAGGGATTTTGACACTGAGGCTAATAACATGTATTTTGTATTGAGTATTGTGTATACTGTACATAGAAAACTTTTCACGTCTTGGCAGGAGGGAGGTCGTTCTAAGAGTCACAGATACTGGCCGAAACTAGGCTCTAAAAACAATTCAGCCACCCACGGCAAGTTCAAGGTCACTACCAAATTCCGCACAGACTCAGGTTGCTACGCCACCACAGGATTAAAGGTTAAGCACCTGCTGTCTGGCCAGGAGCGGACAGTGTGGCATCTGCAGTACACTGACTGGCCTGAGCATGGTTGTCCCGAATATGTACAAGGCTTCCTGGGTGAGTAAAACGCATTATTCATTTCCTTCTTACCGTGCTTAGTTTCCAGTTCTGACCAGTTTGAACACTGTAGCATACCTGGAGGAGATCCAGTCTGTGCGTCGTCATACGAACAGCATGTTGGATGCCTTGAAGAACCCGAAGCCACCAGTCGTGATTCACTGCAGCGCAGGAGTCGGACGCACAGGAGTCGTTATTCTCACCGAGCTCATGATTAGCTGTCTGGAGCACAATGAGGTAATAACCAGCACGCAGTGGTTTGGGAGATTTTAATTTGTTCTCCACCTCCAGGTTATGATCACTAATGTTCTCTCTCTCTCTCTCTCTCTTTCCCAGAGAGTGGAGGTCCCAGTGATGCTAAATTACTTGAGGCAGCAGAGGATGTTAATGGTTCAAACCGTCACTCAGTACAAGTTTGTGTATCAGGTTTTGATCCAGTTTTTGAAGAGCACCAGACTCATCTAAGTCTGACTGTATGGACTGGGTGCACGCCATAATAAATTAAAGGTACAGTGTGTAAGATTTAGCAGTATCTAATGACAACTAATGGTGAGCTTCCAGACTGCAACTCAGTGAAATTTAATTCCTGACTCCTCCCCATTGAAGTCTGAATAGTTCTGGGCTACTGTAGAAACGTGGTGTCCAAGCTGGCGGCCTTCTTGAGACGGAACCCGGTCCTCACGTAGATATAAACAGCTTATTCCAAGGTTCTGACAACTCAATGATTTTTAAAAAATTATGATTGAAACAAAATCATGAAAACATATTTAAGGATCATATATTCCATTTCTGCTAAGATACCCTTTAAAATGTTACACACTGTACCTTTAAAACTGTAGCACTCTGGCTGAAATATCTACTCGTCTCTGGAAAAAGGACCAAACAGAGAATGGAGTGGACAAATTCTTGTATTATGATTCTTGTGTTATGTTTGTTTGTTTTTTTAAACTTGGAGGACAGCTCCTCTCCGTTAGGATTTCTAAAGCATAGTTGTTGTTCTTGTAGCTGCACCTTCTATGAGTTTCTATGGAAGTCCTGCTTTATATGAAAGGTATGACTTCCGTAACATGTCAACTGTATTTTTTTTTTTTTTTACTGTATTTTCCAGGCTATGAGTACACTGCTGTACATAACACACCTCCAAAACATGTCCGCTTAAAGAATTAGCATTAATATTCTATATGAAGTAAAGAATAAAACACGCGAGGGTCTGTGAAGCAATAGTAAAGTGTTTTTTTTCCTCTTATACCACCACAGTTTGTAATGCTAACAGTAATTTTATGTATGAAATAACCCCTCATGACTTTCTTTAAAAAAAAATACTTTGATATAAATGTGTTGGCACCCCCGGCTAAATAACATATTTTGATTACTTTTAATAGGAAAAGAAGTAAACAACCTTTCTAGTAAAATCTTCTTTAAAAATCATGATGATTTTTCTGTAAATATAAATGCACAGTTAATACATATTTAATTAACCTAAAATTGTAACATGTGACCCGCTCCAGCATAATTCGGATTAAGTTGCTGGGTAGTGTATTGAGTAAGTTGAACATGAGTAAAAAAAAACAGTGTACCTAGATGAAAGTGCGACATCACCAAAAATACATCTTTCAAAGCATAATCTTTAACATAACCAAGTTCAAATATCCATAAACACAATCTATCCATTCTACAATGCTTGTTTAAGAAAGGGTTCCATGTGCAAGTTGTTGTAAAAATCCACTTATTTTGATGATTTTCAATCCGCTTTTGTGATTGCTCTGGGTATTTCCTTATTATCCATATTTGGTTCCAAAATATATACTTTACTTATTTACAGAATCCCAGAAGGATTCCCCGAATCATACAAAGGTAAACCAATGAGAAACCTAAAAACACACACGACTCAATGTAAATAGAACTTTTTCCCTAGGAAGATGCTAGTACGCTCGTGCTGATTGACCAACTAAATGTTGATACATTTAGTTTATGGATGTTAGGGAGTTTCAAATGTGGACATTCCCAAACCGGTTCTCTAACTGCTATTTTCTCAAAGGTAGCATTTCTTGATTAGCGACTTACAAAGTGATGTAACTCAGTCCGTGTTCATGCTGTAATTATGTATTATACTTCATTTTGAAGCAGATTTAATTCTCTTTCCAAATTTATTAATATCTCAGATTGTCAAATTTCCTACTTAATCCGTATTACGCTCGAGAGGGTCTCATATAAAAATAATTGTTTCATGTGCCAAAATTTGTACACCATTCCTCTATCAGTTTCTAGTAACTGTGCCTCAGTACTTACATTGAATCATTTTTCTTTAAATACTTTAAAGCAGAGGTTTTCTTCTTTACACTTTAAATATCAACCACGCATGTTACTTGATCATAGGCATCTAAATCTTTCCCTACAGCCATCTATGTATTAAGTATTACAGCTGTTATATAATGGTAATTCAAATTAAGTCATTGAACTACCATGAAGAATTAGGACTTCCATTATAAACTAATACCGTCAGTGTCACATCTCCGCAGCAACGTGTAATACAGAGAATACAGTGTACTCTAAAATAATGTTGATATGGACTATCAGAAAAACCCTGTAAATATTTTCTTTCTTTTTTTTTTAAGGAATGTGTTTTGATATTTAAATTTTTTATTTATTATTTTCCTTTTTGTCCCTCTTATGATGTGTTTTGTATACACAGTGGCGAAACGTATAATAGTCATATTATTTTTCATTTTCTAACATCGATTAAGTGCATTTCTCACATTTTTTTTACTTGGCGAACCCAAGCTAATTCTGTTTTATGTTGGTATTTGTTGTTTATTTTAAGGTTGTGCTCGGATTAACACATATTTTTTGTCTGTAATTTGTACCATGTGGTTATTCGCATATTTCTGTGGAAACAGATTTATCGTCAGTAGGTGTGTTCCAATGTTATATTTTTACAAAAGAATGCCTGCCCTATGGATGTAGGCGGAGTCGTTATGGAAACACCACACCCATCAGGATTTTAAAAAAGTTGAACTTTGCATTGTTATGCAGCTACTTTTATAAGGGGAATGACAGAAGCAAATTATGGCATCAGCAATAAATAAATACATAAATAAATGCCTTGCTTGTACAGCAGTGACACTATCCTTTAATACATAATCTTATTGTGTAAATAGTGCAAAATATTGTGATTTACTCCACACCTGAATTTCGGTACATGCCAAATTGACGTCATGACATTTTCAAGAAAAAAAGACTGGAATCTGTAACACGTAACCTAGTAATGTTAACTAGGCCTCACTGTACAGATAAGTTAAGGGACCTTTTTTGTAATAACTGTGTGTGTTGTTGTGTATTTGTTGTGTGTGTATACAAAACACCTTGGCTTTCATAGCCTTCTGCTATTGTACAGTGCAGCCATGAAATGCCTGAGCACCAGCACCGTGTTCAGGTTTCTTGAAGAAGAAATGTTCAAATGTTCACGTCAGCACTTCAGTACTTCTGTTTTTTTTTAACTGATTTTTCTTTTTGTTTAATTTTGTAAATGTCCTGTGTAGGGAAATTGAGCCACATTTCCAGAATGTTCCTTTTATAGTGCACCAGTGAAGTGCCTTAAGCCGCTATAATATTGCCTTAATAAACATATAGAAGATTTGGGGCAGCCTCCTCTGCTATTCTAATCTTAGTCTAATCCTACTCTACTCTTACTCTAATCCTACTCTACTCTTACTCTAATCCTACTGTACTCTTACTCTAATCCTACTCTACTCTTACTCTTATTCTAATCCTACTGTACTCTTACTCTAATCCTACTCTACTCTTACTCTAATCCTACTCTTACTGTAATCCTACTGTACTCTTACTGTAATCCTACTCTTACTCTAATCCTACTCTTACTCTAATCCCACTGTACTCTTACTCTAATCCTACTCAACTCTTACTCTAATCCTACTCTACTCTTACTCTTACTCTAATCCTACTGTACTCTTACTCTAATCCTACTTAACTATTACTCTAATCCGACTCTACTCTTACTCTAATCTAACTCATATTATACCCTAATTTTATGGTAATCCTACTCTACTCTTACTCTGGTACTAACCTACTCTTACTCTACTCTGCTCTTTTTTTTAATCCTACTTTAATCCTACTCTAATCTTACTCTGAATCTCTATTCCAAATTTTTAGGACCAAATATTGAAAGTTACCATATTTCAGCTCAGTTCTTTTAGTAGTCATTTTATAAAATTCTAAAATAAATACTGCAACTTAGCTGTGTAAAATTTTATTAGCTTACAATTTTAGCAGTATATTTTTTCTAAATTCTGATATGACTTGGTACTACTTAATACCATAAAAAAGAAAGCTATGCATGTTTTTATATATATACTGACTTGTAAATAAGTATATAGTTGGAAAATATAAGCTTTTGTTAACTGTTGTATTTGTTATCTATTTTTTGTTAGTTAGTTTGTTTTGTTTTGCTAATGTTTTTACAATGACAGTATTTTTGCTACGTTGCATTCCAGTTCCTCTCTGCAGGTATTTTTTAAAATAATGTTATGCCCATTCCTGCTTGTTAATAATTACCAAATTATTATTGTTTCCAAATTTCTACTTAATCATGTACATATATTTTGTTTTGTTGGTGTTTTTCCCCCAATTTTTTTCCAGAACTGTCATATGTGCTTATTATACAATAAAGCATTATTTTCTCAGTCTTGTCCAGGGTTTGAAAGTCAGCAGCATTTCTAATCAAACCTATTTTAAAGGAGAAAGATTCTGTGTAAAATAAACATACATATTTTCCTTTGCTTTCCATTTAACTCTATACATAAACCATATGACTAATAGTCATACAGTCATACAACTGTGGTAACATAGTTAGCTAACTTATTTTAGCTATCTAGGATAATGTGACAGTAATATAAAAATTAGGCACAGTGGTTTTATTTACTTTTGTCACATTTATTTAAATATTAGGATTTCAGAGCATTTCCAAATAAATGAAGGAAGAAATAAAACAATAGACCACATATCCAATATAGCCTTCAACAGATATTCTTAAGTTGAGTACATACATATAGTTTTGGATGTTTGCTGTTTATAGTACATTATATTACACAGTATAGTCTGGTATAGTATATTATCGTGGAAAACTAATAATTTAGAGAGAAAAAAAATCTTAAAACATGGAGGGAAATATCTGAAATCATTTATATTTTAACATATACATGAAAATCACATTTAAATCACACTCACGTACAAATCTTACTTCTTATATGACAACAATAAAACTATTCTTGGTAAATAAAAAAAAATTATGTTTTGAATGTGCTATTTTAAAAAATGCAAATAAATAAAATAACATGCACTTGGAAAGCACAAACCTCCACCAAGCCCTGCGAACCCCCATATGAACCAAAATGTCAAAAAATCATCCTCTGACAATGTTAAAGAGCCCCTTTAAAAAATTGTGGATCCGAAATTTGAACCGAATCATCTTCAAAATCTAAAGCAGTCTTTCTCGTCCAGAGCCCCAATTCTAGCAGGAATTTTATAAAAATCCACACATAATGTTTTGTATAATCCCTTAAGGTAACGTCCTTGGTGGATGTAATCTGAAGTACAGTTTCAGGAAAATCTCTTAAAACAATACACAAGACGAAAAAAAATAAAACATTTAGATATGTTTTACTTTAAACAGATGTGATTGCTACATTGCTCATTTTAAGGGCTAGTTTAGCCAACAATCATTTAGGCATGTACTGTAGTTTGCAATGCGCATAAGATCAGTATGAGTTGTATGAAGTAGTTGCTATAGAACATCATTACAAATAATCATCAGGTTAGTGCAAAATATTGGTGTCTTTACTATAAAATATTCCAGATACTACATACTTAAGTATGCTAGAAAAATTTACATTAGAACATGACACATAGCGCCTCCCATTTTATCTCTTATGAACATGCAGGGTGCACTTAGTAGTGTTTGTTGCTGTTCCCAATGAGAACATCAGTAACAATAAATAGCTTTTTAAGCTACCTACCTATTTAAAGACATTAAATTGTTCAATTTATATGACATTCTTCAACTCCTCAGATTTTTGTTCTTAGATTTTCATAGCAAGCTAACGTTAGCTACCTAAGTACATTCGCCAAAGCACCAAGCAATCTCTTCTAGTTCATTCTGAGCTTCACTTTGCTTCATTTATCAAGTAGTTCTAAATGACAGTATAAAATGACACCAAGCTTAAAGATTTCTCTTCCATATTTGTGCAAAGTAATTGTAGATCAGAGATCAATTCGCCGCATGCAGCACAGAATGCAACCAAGTCATCTGAATTTGTTTCTTTTATTTTGGCACACCTTATTTGAATAAAAGTTTAGAAAATCATAAGCCTTGGTCTTAAATAAAAAGAATAATTTTTACAGTTAACATTTTTTTTTGCATTTTGGTGCTCAACCGGCATTAGCTCGTAAGAATTCTAGTAATTTTTGTCACAATACTTGAGAGCCAGGAACCAGAACCAGAAGGGTTACCCTTTCATTCCTGTAAAGTCTGTTTATGTCGGGCAAGTGCCGGATCAATTCAACCAGCTACCATGTCTTCATTTGCATACTGCTTCCAGCTATATTTGTCACACACCACCTCCAATATCCACTGGAATGGCTACAGTAGTCCCAGGTAAACACTGTATGGTGGCAAGTTTTGGTTTGACGCTAACTAGGTTAGCTAATGTTTATAATGGAGAAAAACAGTATAAATCAACAAAAAAAGAAAAAGAAAGAAAACCACACACACCCACTACTCTGCATATAATTAAACAAGCTACTTTTTTACTTGAGTATGATTTTTTTCAGCCTGGTTAGGACAAGTGAACTCTGTGTCACCAGGACTATTGATAAAATTCCCTCCCCTACAGAATAAATTGTAAGTATTATTATTATTATATTTTCAATTTGTGCTTTAATTCGCACTACTGAGGACTATAAAGTTTTAATTTTAGTGGGCGTGTTTATTTTTGTTGCTTTCTGATCTCTTTGTGCAGTTCCTTTACATAGACGTGGTCCTTTCCATGAACAACTTCCATAATGGCCAAAGCCTGAAAAAAAAAAACAGTACAAAGACAAAAAATGTGTTTAAAGCTGTAGTGTGTAACTTTTGAAGAACTTTGTATGTAAACAAAATTATTTAAAAGAAATGTAAATTAGTATAAAAGTACACTAGCTTGTATTTCCATCTATTTATCCCTACTACCTGAGTACAGTACCTTTTTAAGGGCAGTGGATGCTGCAGCTTTCCGGTCCAGAACTGTGTACAGTCTCCCCAGCTTCAAATACATAGAGGCAACGTTGAGGGAGTAGGCTGGATACAGCTGCCTGCGCAGAGAATACTGTCACGTAACTGGTAGTTCAAATATGTGTTAAAAGAGTTAACAAACTCACTCACTACCATTAGGGTTTAGGGGAGGCTGAGCCTATCTCAGCCTACACTGAGCGGAGGCGGGGTACACCCTGAACAGGTCACCAGACCATTGTAAGGCCAGCACACATGCACAACCTCACTCACAGGCAATTTGGAACAGCCAATTCGCCTAACATGTCTTTGGACTGTTGGAGAAAACTGGATCACCCAGAGGAACCCATACAAGCACAGAGAGAACATGTAAGCTCCACACAGAGACACTCCTGCTGTGCATATCTTTGGACCCACACACCACACAAGCATGAGTAGAACATGCAAGCTCCTTACGAAGGTAGACGTGCTAGCCCCTATGCCACTGTGTCACCCACATTACATAACAGCAAACATAGCATAGCATTGTACAATAAAGCATAGATTAGCATATTCATTCATTCATTCATTCATTTTCCGAACTGCTTAGTCCTAATTAGGGCGGGGAGGCTGGCGCCCAACTCTGGGCGAGGGCGGGGTACACCCTGGACAGCTCGCCAGGCCATCGCAGGGCCATTAGTCACACAACCATTCGCACCCACACTCACACCTAGGGGTGATTTGGAACAGCCAGTTATCCTACTGTGCATGCCATTATAGTCATAAGATAATTAAATACTTGGTCATATTTAGATTGAAAAGCTAATATATTCTTCCCATCTGTAATGAACTGTTCTGCTGTATTCGACAAAACCTGCACACCATTTATCCACTGCCATGGGAACATGGCACAGTATTGAATTACCACAATTTTAATAGCCAGTGACATAAAAAAACGAGCGTAATCTGGAAAATGTTGACACATGCTGATGTGGAGATAGATGTGTGAGGCAGGTCTGCATGAGACTAAGTGCTCCAGTGAGTTGCGCGATATGTTATGCCTCGAGGAGAGCTTGGTTTTCAGGAGAAGATGACTGTGCTGGTTTGGTCACGTCTTGAGCAAAGACATGGACTCTTATTGGGTGAAAAAGGTACAGATGGAGGGGGAGGAACAAGGCAAATGTTATCGCGGGAGACCAGTCAAGACCTGGCAGGCTACAGTTGTGGAGGACTACCGGGCTTTATGGCGCCAGTTGTGGTTCACATGTTGATGATAGACACACTCACTGAGATGGGAGGCTCATGATTTATTGAGATGCCAGAGCACTGATCTGCAATGAGTGAGGAAAGCACATGCTCTCAGGCTGTACATGAATCGATGTCTACATCTCACTCTTGCTTCACTGACTACAGTCAGTGTGAGTAAGTGGAGGAACAGGATTGGTGGCATAAAGCTCACCCCCTTTGTCTCTCCTTCACATCCTTCTGCATTAAGTGCTTTCTATCACCCTTTTACTTGCTGTGTGTGTGTGTGTGTGTGTGTGTGTGTGTGTGTGTGACTACCACTTTAAAAATGAATCAGATTTTCTGTAGTTGCTTACTAGCTGAATAACAAGTGAATACCATAAACACAGTAAATTCCTAATAGATTGTTCATCATTACTTTCCATACTGATAAAGAAGGGAAATTTTGCACAACTGTTCCCATAATTGCTGCTCTATCACTGTTTGGTGCCGTAGTCAAGAATTTAACTGGTTCCCCTTGCGTTGTAGCCAAGTCCATCTCCAGTCACCGTGTTCATGCCCTCACACAGAACTGACATACCTTGTCTTTGGGATTTGTTTTCCAGAAGGAACAAAACAACTCCACCAAAATAAAACTCAGGATATGCAAGGGTATTATGTCAAATTATATAATATCATTTCAGATACTCTCTAAATGCAGAGATCCTGATAGATACTCCCGATAAATGCATTTGCTTTTCACCACCTTTCCTTTCAGTACACGATTTTCACTCTCATTTGTATCATGTATGTGTTGGTTTATTGATCATTTTAACAAGTTCATGTTTGGTCAAGGTTCAGATTTTTTGTTTGCTCCATGGATATTTATTTACCTGCAAGTCTGTCTGCCAACCTGAATAAGCTTGTTTTTTTTATTTTGCGTGAGTCTGAGTAGTCATGTATGAGCCTCTATTTTGGGTTATTTAATTTTGTTAATAATAATAAATCAGTGTTTTTTTTAATTGTTGCCTATCATCATGTAAGTCAATTATACAGCCGGTCAACATCAACTCAGCAATGCAGTAGCCTTATTCGGTTTCCTTTGATGACCGGGCATGGACACCAATGGACACAGTACAACCATCCAAGCCATATTCCATGACCATAGTGCTCCACTTGGGAGCTCCATTATAAAATGGAACTGAATAGAGATAAGGGGAATATGTGTGACAACTGGTGTTACATTATACTAAGAAACCATAACGTGTACCGGTATTGGTCATCCTTACAGCATAATTTGAGCGTTTGTAATATGTTTAAGTAATACAGACTAAGAATAGTAATACAGCACTAAACTGGTACTTTTATCCTGTGAGTTACTAGCAGTGTGCTAAACTATGGGGATTAGCAGCTTAGCGGTTGTTCTTCCCTGGAAGTGATGTCAACACGTTTGGTGGGGTTGACGTCTCTTGTGGAGAAAGTGAAACGTTGCATTCTAGTGACTCTGAGGACGAGAACGCTGCCAGAGTTGAGGATGACGGTAAATCTAAAGTTGCTTATACAGCTAACATTTTGCCATCTCGGCTTTCCTGTCATCAGTTGGTTTAGAATTTTTGTGCTTGTTGTTTGTGTGGCTCAGCACTGGCCAATAATGTGTTATGCTGCACGGGTCAGTGACGTAGCTCAGTCAGTCCAACATGATGATGTCACTACAAGGCTGGAACAGAAAGGCAACATGTGTCTGAGCATGCCTTGAGTCATGATACTTGCGCGCACTTTGAAAATGGGCATCGACTGATGTTGCCAGAAGGAACAGCTTGTATTATAGATTATCGTGTTAAATTGTTAAATTGCGAGTAACACTAATTCACCACAGGTACCCTTTAAGGCACATTACAGCCTATAACATTTTAAACACAAACAGTAAGAGTAATTAACAATAATGCACAAAACATATTTTACACTACAGAGCCTCTAATGGGATGTGAGCAAAAAAGTTTAGTTTCTGATGCACACTACTAGTGGTCAACCATGAACACTTATTGGTGCACATTTTTTTTGTCCATGTCCCCTTAGGCTCCGTACTTAGCGAGCACTTCTGTAACATGATGCATAATGTTTGCTAATCAGTAATTCATTCATTTATTTCCTGAACCGCTTAATCCTGATTAGGGTCGCAGCCGACTCTGGGCGAGGGCGGGGTACATCCTGGACAGCTCGCCAGGCCATCGCAGGGCCATCAGTCACACAACCA
>JBCNYG010000020.1:11168280-11180144 GCA_039654305.1 Porochilus rendahli
AGAAACGCCCGAGCTGGGAATCGAACCCAGGACCTTCTTGCTGTGAGGCGGACGTGCTAACCACTACACCACCGTGCTGCATTAATAGCATAGAATAGTATAATAGCATATAGCATTATAGTGTAAGATTATTGTGTAGTATAGCATATCATACTATATTGTAGTATAATATAATATGGTACAGCATGACATGGTGCAGTAAGGTATAAGTAGCCTAAGTACACGATTGCACAGTGTAGCATAGTGTAGTGTAGTGCGCTTTACACTTCAAGGGTTGCGGAGAGACTGGAGGCTATCTCAGTTGATACTGGGCGAAGCGGGGTACATCATGAATAGCTCACCAGACTATCTCAGATCTAGTATATTGTAGTATATGCATTTTATTATGTAGTATCTTAAGGTCTCGTAAATGATACTAGTAAAGCTGAGTTAACCGGTATGGTCAGTATGGCAAAATATATATGGAATGGTAATATACAATCTAAATAGGTACCGCATGGTTGAGCAAACCATAACATGCTATAGCCGACCAAGTATATTGTATATTGTTTAATGCAATAAATAGAAACAATATCCTTTACAATAATATTGGAGATACAATACCTGAAGGGCTTGATGACCTTCTCTCCATAGTTTGCAGCGGCATCAAAATCCTCCATGTACATACACACGCCCATGGCCTGGTACATCATGTGCAGCATGTAGACGTTGGACTCGTCAAACATGGAGCCCATTTTGTCCATGCTGTGTTCACATATCTCCAGTAGCTCTGCAGGGGGTGCTCAGGAGTCAAGGAGATGTATTATACACACAGACACACACACATGCACACGTGCACAGGCACATACAAACTCAAGAACTATATCATAATCAAAAACATTATATGGCATCCTCCTGTCCGTAATTAAGTGCTTTCTTCATGGACGTACGGTGAATTTCACTGATTTCTAGGGCAACTTTCTTTACCTTAAACAACACAATCAAAACTATTAACATGTTTGGCATTTAAACTGGGATTGTTTGCAGAAAAAATGTGATTTTGGGCAATAAAAAGATATTTTTCTCCTGCTTGGCTCGGCGGAAGTCTTCGATGGCATTTCGTGCATAGCGGAGCATTTCTCTGACCTCCTCTGGGCGCGGTTCCTCACCGTTCACCTTCCTCAGCTTTAATTTTACCTTGTCCTATAGTACGCCGAAACACACACACAAACACAAGCAAGAAAGCATTAAATAAAATCATTTAATAAATCATTTCAGAGCTGATTTAGTTTTAGTGGTATTTCGGTTTAGTGGTTAGAGAGGTGAATTTGGGACCGAAAGGTCGCTGGTTCTGTTCCCGAACCAGCAGGAAAAATGGGTGTCAGCGGGTGAGTGAGGTGCACCTTCCCTTCCTCCACCTTCATGGCTGAAGTGCCCATGAGCAAGGCACCTACCCCCACCTGCTCTTCGGGCGCCGTAATGTGTGGCAGCCCACTGCTCCCACTGTGGGTGCTCACAGTTTTGTTTTGCTGCAAAGGCAATAATTTCCCTTGTGGGATAAATACATTATATCAAAATAATAAATAAATAAACAAACACACACACCATGGATTTGGTTTTGCACTCTTTGCAGTCGCAGGTGAAGTGGTACGAATCCCTAAGTCTCTCCATTCGGTCTTCTGTTGGGTAAAGTAAATCAATGTAGCTGGTGTATATCTGCATGTGTACACACACACACACACACACACACACACACACACACACACACACACACACGCACACATGGTTCATGACTTAGCAGTGGTTACCTTATTGACATCAGGAATCTCTTTTTATAACAAATTAAAACATTTGTAACCTTTATTTTAAAGAACCAATACAAAATATTACATGTTTTAAAATCCATTATATTAAAACAATATTACATAATATTAGCATCCGAAAAAATCAACTCGTCCCTTTCATAAGGCACATTTTTGCACAGGATTCTGGCAACCCCACAAATTTGTCCCTGACCATCAGACCCGTTCTGGCATGCCATCAGGAAGGAAAGTAAAGAATGTTGAAGAACACGTTAAGGACTGGTGCTAGCAAAAGTGCTAACATTTTTGTCAGGGTGGTTTTGTGGCTGCCTGGAGGTAACGTTGTTGTTCTTGGATTATGTCACACTACAAGTTCTGTTTGTCATTCATATGCATATTTTCATCATCAGGTGGTTTTGACTTACAGTTTCGAAATTGCAATCTGTTGAAATCTGTTTGATAGTTTGCCTTAGCCGGTTTAAATGGCTGCTGTTTACTCTTGCGAGAGTGCGAAATCATGAAAATAGGTTGTGAATGCCTCAGTTCATATAAGGGAAGTTAACGGCAAAATAGCAGTATCCGGAAAATAAACAAATAAGAAATAAACCTGTGAACTTCTGAATAAAATCAAATAAGGTACAAATAATTTTCTTCTGTTCACATACGTTGATCAAGAGTCAATCGTACATATGAAGGATAAGAATACCGCCACATGTATTCATATGCAAATTAGGTCTGTGTTACTGATGAAAACACAGGGTGATGGCATGACTTTTAAGATTACATAATAATCAAAAGTTGTTTATTGGTTGATTATTAATAGTTAATTTCTCCTCCAAAATGTTACCACCAGCTAGATCCTACTAGATCCTCCACAACGTTACACATTACCTTAGCTTTAAACACTTTTTTAAGTAAATTCATCCTAGTTAACGGGCATCAGGTTTGGTACCCCTGAAATTTGTAACTTTTTTTTCACCATGACCTTTGACCTGAAGTAACTAGCTACTGGGCCTCACCTCTTCTCCAGGGCTGATGTCCTTCACAGCTCGCACCTCTGCTGAGGTTCCTCTGTAGGTGACGATGATGTTGGGGCAGCAGCTGTGATTCATCAGCGCAACACTGACAGAGAAAAATGGAGGGATGAAAGTATGGAAAGATATATAATGATATGCTTGCTTATATGGAATGGTCAATTCTTACTCTGGGTACACTGCTGATCCGATGTGAGAGAGCTCCTCATCTTCCACTGTGAAACCATTACAGTGCACCTGTGTGTGAGTGTTCGTGCGTGTTCGTGTGTGTGTGTGTGTGTGTGTGTGTGTGTGTGTGTGTGAGAGAGAAACAAGAGACAGCCATGAAGACATTTCGTGCTTTAGGTTTGTTATTTTTACCTTTCCAGCTGATTTTGATGCCGTTTTGAAAATCCGGCTTACACCTAGCACAACTGTGACCGCACCAGCTTTATACAGGAAATGATAAATTCATGAGGACGATCGAGGCAGATGTGTACCTGAGCAAATAGAGTAAGCAGAGCCTGGTGATCAGGGAAGTCCAGATGTTTGGAGTAGAAGTGATGCAGTTCAGCTATGTCTGCCTCGTTCATCTCTCTTTTCTCATTATCCAACAGATCCAGGTCTGAAAGAGACATGCAGAGTCAGAGAGACGGATTGAGACTGTGCATATAATCAAAACAACTGTTTAAAGAAACTGCAGATGCTGCAAAAATGTTGAGAAGTGACGGGAACAGAACAACAAGCCCCGATCCCAGTATTCATTTCCACTTTTACAATTGGTACAGTTCTGCTGCTGAATCTTTGCCTTGGATTGAGAGACAGGAGGAACAAGAAGGAAGACAGACAGAACACAGGGTATGGGGGTGGGGGGGTAAAGTGATTAACGATACTTACTAGCCTCCAGCTCGTTTAACACAAGCAGTTTCTCCGAAGCAGTCCTTTCCTTTCGAACTTTCTACACGAAGAAAGAAAAAAAACATCATGTAACACAGAAATCTTCTTTTTCGGGGGATACCCTATTTTCTTCCCTTACTTTAGTCTTATCCAATTCTCGCACATCAACTTTTGCCACCCAAGCATGCGCATTAAAAGGCAGCCTTACACAATCAGACAGAAATCGCTTTTCGTCTCCTTATACGAATGAGCTCACATATGCCCACCGTGATTGCTGTAAGTGACAGGTAAGTGAGCATATCCCATCCCTCCCTCCCGTGAGAGCTCGGCCAATTAGCTGGTCACGGATGTTTGCAGCATCAACCTGTAGCTTGTATCGAATCAGTGAGTGACACAGAAATCAATGTTAAATAATCATCTCCTCGCAGAAAACCTCGAGCATATAAAACAATTGCAGGCTTTTTAATTTAGATACATCCCAATGAAGGAGGTGTTGCTATAGAAACTATAGCATATAAATCCAAGTGTATCACTACACAATATCGATGAAATGCTGGTGGCACTACTGTCAGAATGGCATAATATGTGGTGTAGCGTCAAATGTATGATCAAAATTGTTTATAGAGTTCATTTATATCATTCACTGACTTGGTGAGGTGGCTGGAGCCTATCTCAGCCGATTCTGGGCAAAGGCAGGTGTGCCATCTCTGTTTATAAAATCAGGTAAAGGTCAGCAGCAACCTTTTCTAACAAAAACATAGCTTGTTTTAAGATATCTGTGAGCATTTAGGTTAGAATTAACAGAACATTCTGCCAATTTATATCATCCTCCGATGTTAAGTATTAATCACTAATCACTCACCGGTTTCTTATAAAAGGTGTTAGCTAAACATTTACAACCTCCCACTACATTATATATGCCTGCTACCGTGCTGACAAGAGGGATCATCTCCTCCTGTCCTTCTTTGCGTCACCCATGAATGGTGTAAATCCCTTTTGCTATATCCCATAACCTTTAGGTTGTACGGTGTTATCTAACGCTGGCTTTGGCGCCCATCCCGGTGGATACACCAAACCTGGAATATAACTTCGAACTCCCACCACGTGTAGGTCGCGAGGCTTCCGGCCATCCTGCTGCCCAACAGTCCAACTGTCCTTCTTAAAGCTTTAAGCAGTCCTACGCAGTCATGAGCACTCACCATGCAGGTGATAATCCGAGCCACCAGACGTACTGTCTCTGACGGACACCAGCTCTCCCCGAATGAACACATCGCCGAGCATTCAAGCTTGTGCATCGCCCAGTCATTTCTCTGAAAAACGCACATAGACAACTTTTAGTTTATTACCTATATACTGTACATCTTAAATCACATAAAAAACACCAGACATCTCTGAAGTGTGTAAATATTCATAAAACCCTCGTTGCATAATTAGCAAGTATGTGTATATATTTGTTGTAGTGTATACTTTAAAAAAATACGATTTTTATTGCAAATTTCTACACATTTTACATTTTTTCAAACAGTTACAAAGGCAGGTCAGGTGAATTTCCGAATGCTCAAAGAAGAGCTTAGCACTGTGTAGCTAATGGCGTCTTTTTATACACATATTCAAAGTTTTATTATACACTACACATAAAAATAGGGGGCAGGTGGTGTGGTCGGTAGGGTGCTGGGCTCATGATCAAGAGGTCATGGGTTCGAATCTCTGGTAGACCCACACTGTGCTAAAACCTAAACACAAGTGTGCTTCTTTCCAAGAAGCATTATAAAAGGGTACCAGTAAAAATATTGGGAAGGTGTGCATAGGTATGCATTCCATTCAAGGGAAGAGTTGAACTCCTAGCTGCTTCAAAATATAGAAACCAGAAATAAACTCTGGCTCTAATAAGCCTCAACTGATGTAAAATCCCGAGACTAACACATAAACATAAGTAAACTTCACTCTGTAACTTATTTAAGTACATATAATACATGAAAATACCAGAAAAACTAAAAAAACATAATTTTTATGGGTTTTTTTCCAATCTAAATTGTGATAATATGGCAGTGGTGGCTCAGTGGTTAAGACTCTGGTTTACTGAACTGAAGCTATGGGGTTCAAGCCCCAGTTCCACAAAGCTGCCACTGTTGGGACCTTGAGTCAGGCCCCTAACCCTCAAGTGCTCAGTTGAATATAAAAATGTAATGAAAAAAATGAATCTACATTGCTCTGGATGAATGTAAATAATGATGATGCCACCTACCTCAAGTAACCATTACAAACCGTGAGAGTTTGTCAGATTAATTCAAGCATCCACTTGAGGTAATGTTTTTAATCCCCTGATAGTAGACCAATCAGATCGTACCATTCCCATGTACTCTATACCAATAATATTTAACTTGTTTTCTTATCTTTTTTCCCCACTAAGTCATGAAATTGAACACGCTTCCAAGTTTGCAGCAGGTTGCCTGGTAACAGTGATAACAGGCCACTTCAGAAGTTTCTGCATAACGAAATATAATATATTGTAGGATAATGAATTCCTCCCAATTTAAACAACATCTAATATAATGTAATAGTCATTCTAATGAAACATGACGACTGACCTCCAATCTTGGCACTGAGCGATATGTCAGGTCATGTGATGATGTGAATGGGAAAAAACAGGTTTCCGTTTAAATTTTGTCACTGCTTTGTTAAAACTGTCTGGAAAACTATGCCACTCGAGTGTAATATAAGTATGAATATACAAATGTTTTCGTTTTTAATCTGCATGCTTCCTACATATTTCATTACGCAAGTTACTGGTCTATAAACACATTACAAGGGACGTAGTAAGAGTTGGTAAATGTTGTAAATCTTACAAGTGAGAGGGGAAGGTCAGGTTGGAAGACTTGTAAAAAGTATACACTTATTTTGTAATTTAATTCTCAAAGCTGGCAGATTTACTTACTGTGTTGCTACCATAAGTTATTCAAATTCAAAGTCCACAAATGTGACCTGCTTCAACATAATACGGATAAAGTAGGAAATTTGACATACTGAGATATTCATAAATTTGGAAAGAGAATTAAATCAGCTTCAAAATGAGGTATAATACATGATTATAGCATGACAATGGGCTGAGCTTCATCATTTCGCTAAACAGGAAATGCTACTTTCGAGAAAGAGAGAGAGAGAGAGAGAGAGAGAGAGAGAGATGAAAGTTATGGCACCCCATAAAAGGTGGAAGGTTCGCTGCAGTGGCTGAGCCGCATTAGTGGAAGATTTAGGGGTTGCTCTTTTGCTGTTTAGTTGCCATTTTGTTTTTCAGCTCATTGTGAGCATTGCTTTTTATGGACATTTGTGACCCGCACTCAACACTCTACAACCTCCCCTCCTCACTGCTCTGCCCTGGGGGGGTTGTAGAAAAATGTTTAAATTCCTTTTTCACTTTTTACTTTTCTAATTACTTTTACTGTGTAAAGCTGCTTTGCGACAATGTCAATTGTAAAAAGCGCTACACAAATAAAACTGAAATTGAAATTGAAAATTTTGAGGCTTCTCATTCGTTTATTGTTATATGACTCAGAGAATCCTTCTGGGATTCCATAAGCTGGTAGAGAGTTCTATGGATAATAAGGAAATACCCTGAGCAATCACAAACGCTTTTTAGCATGAATAGATTGTGTTTATGGATATTTGAACTTGGTTATGTAGAAGATAATGTTGGAAAAATTTATTTTTGGTGATACTGCATTATTGTCTGAGACACCATTTTCAACTTACTTTGGCTCTTACTCAAAACACTACGTGTCTTGCGACTTAATAGATATTACACTGGAGGGGGCACAAACGTCCATAAAAGGCAATGCTCACAATGAGCTGAAAAACAAAATGGCAAATAAAGAGCAAAAGAGTAACTCCTAAATCTTCCAATAATGTAGCTCAGCCACTGCAGCGAACCAGCTACTATAGACACAACAATCGCATCCACCTTTTATGGGGTGACATTACTTTCATCTCTCTCTCTCTCTTTGTCTCTCTCTCTCTCTCTTTCTCATTCATGGCTTTGACATTAGTAAAACTCAGTCATTTGTCTTCAGGAATTTCAGAATCTTCTTCCAAATAAGGGTTTTGGATTTTACCTGACATTCCACGTTGCAATAGAAAGCTTTCTTGCATTTTCCACATTTCGAAAGTCCCTCCTTCCTGTAAGAGAAACATGAGATGTATGCTTTATACAGACTAGTCACACACACACACACACACACACACAGACACATGCAGTGACACCACTAATGGTCCTTGGGCCAACGGCATATGGGTACGCACTCACAATTCAGCCATGAGGCAGCTGCCAAAACACACACACACACACACACACACACACACACACACACACATACACACTCACTCACACCCACACACTTAGAATGGTGCACTATTACACCACATGGTACTGCGTGTCTGCATACAGGCCAGAATAACACACTTTATTGCACTGCAGGATGAAAATACCCAGCGGCATATTTAGAAAGAGCTGACACCATCCCTTCAGATAAAAGTACGGCAGGTTCCTATAGTGTAACCCAGCGCTGTAAATTAAATCGCAATCTCTATCTTCCACAAGGATCAACTCAAAAAATACAAGAAAAAAAACGGCTCCTGGATCAGTTACAATATCAAACGTCACCATGCGCCAGATATTGCCATTAATTCAAATAGATTTCAAATACGTTGCTTAGCCCTAGCGCTCCTTCCCATCTGTTAAAGACATTTGTTGCTCAGTTGGTGCGAGAGTACGCTTGATTGTGGAGCTACAATCAGCACACAGCAAAACCAAGACTTCAGAACATTCTGACGTATTTTTAGACGTGACCTTTCAGTGATGCTGCACATTAAAAGTCAAAGAGTGGCTCGACCAGAATGCATGTCGGGAGACTGAAAATGTCAGTGATTCATTTACTGTTCACTGTAAATGTCCTGATTACGAATTCTGAATGGCCAGATGATGATGAATATGCTTCAGATTTGATGAATTGCTTTTCTGTGAGCGATGGAAGGAGTCTCCAGTGCCAGCGCTTTGAATGAGTCTAAAGTTGCGCTCATACAATACCGATCATGATCCCAATTAAACCAAATTGATATTGTGATGATACAGCGGAAGAAATCAGTACGCATCAGTACAACATCAGTACACGTCGGTATACATCAGAGAACATCGGTAAAGATTGGAAAACATCGGTACACTTCAGAGAACAACGGTACACATCGGAGAGCATTGGTACATGTCGGTATACAAAGCAAAACATCGGAGGACATTGTAGAATTCTGGGGGAAACTTTGGGGAAGGCTGAAATATTTTGGGAATGTTGAAAAATTTGGTGGGTTTTTCTTTTCAGAATTCATCAGGGAAACAGGAAATAATCCGAGTAACATCGATACCTATCAGGTAACATTGGTACATGTCGTAACAAAATTGGCTGAAAATCAGACTATGTCGAGGGTTGTTTCCATTAATTTTTTTTAAATCAAAGATGCAGTCTGCCATTTTTATTTTGGTACAATTTTTTAGCCAAGATATATGCCTCACAGCAAGAAGGTCCTGGGTTCAAGTCCTGAGCTCAGGTGTTTCTGAGTGGAGTTTTCATGTTCTCCCCCATGTTCCCTGTAGGTTAACTCTGGGTATTCCAGTTTATTTCCACAGTCCATAGACATGCACATCATGATAACTGGCTGTTCTAAATTGCCTCTAGGTGAGAATGTGAATGGTTGTTTGTATCTGTTGCTCCTGTGATGGCCTGGCGAGTTGTTCAGGGTGTACCCTGCCTTCGCCCAGTGTCGGCTGAGATAGGCTCCAGCCTCCACATGACCCAAATAGAATTAAACAGTTCTGCAAACGAGTGAGAGAGTGTATGTATCATGACCAGACAGAGGGTGGAGAGAGACGGCTGAAATTAAAGCAATACAACACAATAGCACATGATGTAAAACCCATGCTACCTGTCGCACTGGGAGACACATCGATTTCCCAGTAAAGGCAGTGTTAGTCACTTTACGAGTAACGGATGCCCTTTAAAATGATGAGAAAGTAATTAAAACCTGCCTCTATAGTCATCACGAGCAGTCTGCATCCTCCCGACACAGCGGATAAGTAGTTCAGGATCGTTAGCTTGGTTGAAGTATAAACGTTGCAGATTTGTTATTATTCCACTCCAGTGCAGTCGAGGGGGGAATTAGGTTGCCTCTGCAATGCAGTAATCAGGGTGCATGATACTTTCTTCTCTTTTCCTCACAGGTGAGCATTCATGATAGGGTTTGTCCTAATTCTTCACTCTCATGCCCTTGGTGTGACTCCCTACCTGCCAGTTTGTAAATCATCACTTATTTTTGGACACAGTGCCTTAAGGTTTTAATGTCCTTGGTACCTTCATACCAAAAAAGAAAAACAGGAAGAAGAAGAAGAAGAAGAAGAAGAAGAAGAAGAAGTACGATATGTTTGACACCATTTCTTCTGATAGTTAATTTTGTGCACAAGACCTCAATTTTCTTCTCCCCAATCGTTTCTCAGACCCTATTTACTACAAACTGAGCTATTTTGGGAATGCAGTCATTTGGTAATTATGCGAGACAAACAGTGTGCTCATAAAATCCCACAATGCACCATAATGCACTGGGCAAATAACAAAGACAACACACAAAATAACATTTAATGTAAGCCTCAGGATTAATGAAGGCCAGGCTTTGTTTATTTGGCAGGATGACTGATCGAAGGAAAAGGTAAATTCATATGTACTGTGCATGTTGCATTAAGGTATGCAGTAAAGAGCAAAACACTGGAACAGAGGAGTAATATGCCTAGATGAGCGAGAGACAGAGAAATGTCACCATCCTAAAAAGTTGCACTTAATGTTGTGGAATGATTGCAATACAAGTTTACATATTATAGCAAACTAGATAGATAGATAGATAGATAGATAGATAGATAGATAGATAGATAGATAGATAGATAGATAGATAGATAGATAGATAGACGGACGGATGGACGGACGGATGGACGGACGGATGGACAGATAGATAATTAATAAAACCATAATTGAGTTACTTATGCATAATTCATATTTATTATTCATCCATTCATTTGCTAATCCAGTTATTTTTACTGGGGTTGCAGGGAGGCTGGAGCCTATCTTGGCCAACTCTGAATCGCTTGCCATTCCATTACAGGGCCAACAGACACACAACAATGCACACTACCACCCACTCACACCAAGGGGAAATTTGGAACAGCCATTTAGTCCAGCGTGCATGTCTTGCGATGTGGCAGGAAACCAGAGTACCTGGAGGAAACCCACACTGCAAAGGGTTAATGTCAACCTCAGGAAAAGGGACATGCAAACCTCACACAGAAACACCACTGTCGAGCCCAGGACTCAAACACAGGACATTTTTGCTGAGAGGTGAACCTGCTAACCACTATATCACCGTGCTGCCTATTTTTATTCTTTCTCCAGTAAATCTACAGTATATTATTTTGGTTTACTTCTCTGCTCTGACACATGACACACGCCAAGAATAATGCAGGAGCAAACTGTGGTGTACATTACCACATACTGTATCACAACAGCTATATTATCCGTATGCAAACCACATTTTCTTCAGTGAAGAATTTCAGTTAAGGAGGAGCCGCAGAAACACAAGACAGAAATATCTTTATAGAGCTTAGACCATGCCCAGCTTAGGCCATGCCCTACTGTGGTCATGTGTTACCAGACCTGAGAACTTGACTGCACCTGCCGCTTATTAAACATAATTGATGTCTAATAAATATTTAATAAAAAGCATAGACACGATCATGATCACGGTTTAGAATCAGGATCTGCCCAGGCTTCTTTGTCAAGTCATGTCTTGTTATTCCGGTATGACCTGTATCAGAATGATAGAATGCACATGGCACATGGCACATGGTGCTTTGCTTAAAATGAAAAAATGTCAGGGGATAATTGAGACAGTGATGAAAACATACATTCAAATAATAAACTGTGCAACAAATACAGTAAACTGTACATTTAAAAAAAAGTATTTGCTCTGTTTGTATCAAAATGTAAGTGTTAATAATCATTAATCATCATGTAAGGAACTTATGCATGGGGTTATGTAGCAGTAATGACAACTCTAGACTTTAATCTCTGTATTGGTCCAAGACATG
>JBCNYG010000020.1:11297637-11310137 GCA_039654305.1 Porochilus rendahli
TTCTCTCCACAGACAGTGAGAGACACGGCCGGCCTTTGATAACCCAGTTAGCTGCACTGGGGGTGTATTATTTTATGTTTATCGATAAAAACTCTCTCACTTATTTGTCAAATCGTTTAATCCAAATCGGTCACAGAGAGGCTAGAGTCTATCTCAGCCAACCGTGGGTAAAGATAAGATACACCCTATACAGCTTGCCATCCCATTGCAGGGCCAACACACACACACACACACACACACACACACACACACACACACAACCATTCACACTCACAACTAGGGGCAATTTGGTACAGCCAGATAGCATAATGTGCATGTTTTGGGACTGCAGGAGGAAACCAGAGCCCACAGAAACACCTGAGCCCGGTTCTTGCTGTGAGGTGGCCATGCTAAGCATTACGCCACTGTGCTACCTCGATGAAACTGATTTCATGAAAGGTTTGATCCAATCAAACCAGGGCTCTTAATTTTTGCACAAACTGGTTTGTTCAAGCAGGATTCACCCCAAACAGGTCACTGGATCATTGTAAGGCTAACACAGACACAAATATCCATTCGCACTCGCATTGACACCTATAAGCAATTTAGAGTAGAAAGTTGACATACCGTGGATGTCTGTGAATTATGGGAGGAAATTGAAGCACGTGGAAGAACTCCATGCAGAACGGTGTCCACCAGTCACAGAACTCAAACCCAGGACCTTCTTGCTATGATACCGCGATACCACTATTAATATTATTATTATTAATGAATTATGCATTCATTCTTTCATTCATAAGCTGAATTTCCACTGCTGGGCTTGCAGGAAGTCAAGTCTGAAGCCTATCCCAGCTGACTCTGGTCGAAGGCGGAGTACACCCTGAACAGCCTGTCAGTCCACTGCAGGGCCAACACACACAACCATTTACACTTACACTCAAAGATAGGTCAATTTGGGACAGCCAGTTAGCTTAATGTGCATGTCTTTGGACTGTGGGAGGAAATAGTAAGGGAGAACATGCAAACTCCACACAGAAACGCCCTCCCGAGCCAATGACTCGAACCCAGGACCTTCTTAGGTTTACACGGACAAATTATAATGATTATAAGGAAATAAGAAGAAAAAACTTCACTGCGAACCATTCTGAAAACCCCAGGTAAAGTTGACCAACTCCCAGCAAACAGAACTCAGAAACGGATCTGCTCGGTCGAGGTATTTTTCAGCTTCCTGATTGTTGAATCAATCGGTTGACAAATGTTTCTTTACCACAACATTGCATTTAAAAAGTACTTCCATCCTCCAGCGTTCAGCTGTGTTTTGGACACCCAGTAGCTGCTCAGACCAGACTGGATTTTTTTTCAGCGAAGTAACCAAGCTCTTAATTCTAACCACTATCCCGGTATCATTTCATCTGTTCAATCACATCATGCAAACTGCTATAGGTTTGTAAGTGGGGAGTGGACAATACAGAAAAAAATAAATAAATGAATGTGTAATCATACTGCAACTAGAACTGGCCAATATGACATTATAACATTGCTTATTATAAAATATGTCACACTACATTTTATTTTCTGAGATATACTTTCATTGAACTTATTTCAGTATTGTTTTTGAAGGACATGAAATAAAAACACATAAAAATAAGCACAGTTTTTACACTGCGCTCTGATACATAGTGTGAATCACAAAGATGTCTACAAGTATCATGATGTGAGGTTTATAGCCTATAAGCCATTCCAGTTGGAATAAAATGAAAGGAATTATATCACTAGAATACTTTAAAAAATTATTAACACTTTGATCTATTTATGAAGGTGCAATAAATAAAAATGATCCAGCATAATAATAATAATAATAATAATAATAATAATAATTACTATTATTATTATTATTATTATTATTATTATTATTATTATTATTATTATTATTATTCCCCAGTGCAGCTAACTGGGTTATCAAATGCCAGCCATTTCTCTCACTGTCTGTGGTGAGAGTCATGTAAAAGAACTGTTGCTGATTTTCGTCAAAAGTAGGCTGCATAGCCGTCAGCGTGTTTCTGCCCTGCGATGGCCTGGCAAGCTGTCCAGGGTGTACTCTGCCCTCGCCCGGAGTTGGCTGAGATGGGCGCCAGCCTCCCTACGACCCTAATTGGGATTAAGTGGTTCAGAAAATGAAAAATGAATGATTCCTAAATACTTTTAGAGCCAAACAATTAAAAGATTAATTTAGAGTCAAATGATTACAAATTTCTAAATTGTCAAATGACATCAAGATTCATTTATAGACTTGCTGAGTCTGAGCAGTTCAGCAAACCACGCAGTTACATACAAACTGGAGGGCAAAAATGAATCAGATTATTAATACATTTGATTCATTGAGTCAGAAATTTAAAAGAATCATCTCTATAAATGAAATGAAAATTCCTATCATTGTAATTCATATGAAAAGTTATACAATTAAGTTTAGGGTTCGTTCGAAATCGTATGAAACCCCCATGGTTATTTGATTCAAAATAAATTTTCACGATAACAAGTGTGCCTCATAGACATCCAGCAGAAGTGACTTAATCTCTGTACAAACACACTCATGCTCTCGGATGGACAGACCCACTTAACTGGATTTGGCGTGAGGCGAGCAGATGATCGCCGTTTACAGGAGGAGAATCTGCATGTTCTTAATTCGTATCTTTCCTCCAGCTCTGCTCAGCTCCCTAAGCCCCGTTTAGCCCTTAAATCCCACTACACAATGGTTTTAGGACACAACCCGCTCCTTTCAGACGAACGTCGCTCGATGGGATTCTAACACACTGTCCTTCTCAAACCCAGAATTAACACTCATGTTGCAAATCCCATAATGTGGTATGGTGTGCGTATGATAGAGAGACAGACAAAGGACAGTACTTAATTCTTAAACTAATCTGCTTTTATGTTGGAAGAGAAGCGGAGCAGATCCGGACTGGTTTTCTCTGGGTTAGTTCTGCTGCGTCACAACTCTGTGGTGGGTTACGCCGTTTCTGAGGAGCCTCTAAAATCCCTGAAATTACATGCTTCCATTCACTTAGGCACAATGGGTGTTTTTAAAAAAAAACATTTTTATTGATTCTGAACAGATCGTTCACTCATTCTACTGCCTTTCCTTCCAAGCTCTGAGGAAAGGAAATTAGTTTTTGGTTAAACTAATTCAATTTATCTGTGCTTGTTAGGATAAGAAATATCATGATGAGTCACTCATACCATCAAATCAACTATAAAAATAGTGGAACTTTAAAAGACACATAGGGAGAGTAGGCGTGTCCTTAAGTGCACAGGTGACCAAGTAACGACTGCACCGATACTGCAGCACATCTTCAGCCCAACACTTGTCGGCAGCAACGCAAACTTATCTTAGCAAACTTAATTACTGTATAAGAGGCGGTTTCAACAAAAGTTTACCCGTCACTCCCGATCCAAACCTAGGAATAATGTGGGAAAGCCAAAACAGGGGACAAATCACCACCTTTTCCAACGTTTAGTTGTCGAGTATTCATTCATTAATTCATTCATTCATTCATTCATTCGTTTTCTAAGCCAATTAATCCTAATTAGGGCCACAGGGAAGCTGGTGCCCATCTCAGCCGACTTTGGGCATATCCTGGAGCCATCACAGGGCAACACACTCACACACAAACAATCACACTTACAGTCACACCTAGGGGTGATTTGGAACAGCCAATTAGCCGACTGTGCATGTTTTCGGACTGTGGGAGGAAACCGGAGTACCCGGAGGAAACCCATGCAATCACGGCGAGTACATGCAAACTCCACACAGAAACGACTGAGCCCGGGAATTGAACAAGGCCCCTAGCCCCATCTGCTAAGATTGTATAAAGGAGATTTTTCTGGATAAGTGTGTCTGACAAATGCAATAAATGTAAACGGGTCACATTTTCAGTGTACACCAAAACCTACTGTGTGGTTGTCTAGAGCCAATCAAACGCCAGCATGTTTCAGCAATCCTTCACATTTGCATTGATTAAAATGCATATTCCTTGGCAGGTGTTTGCACAGCAGCTACCACAACATCAGTAAATCCAAGGATGACCGCCCATCCTCACAAATGGACGGTCTTCATTATAAAACAAACACACACACACACACACTTCATTTTCCTAGCCGCTTCATCCTGAACACGGCTGCGGAGAGGCTGGCACCCATCTTAGCCGACTCTGAGCGAGGGTGGGGTACACCCTGAACAGCTTGCCAGGCCATCGCAGGGCCAACACACATACAACCATTCACACTCACACTTACGCATAGAGGCCATTTGGAACAGCCAATTAGGACTGTGGGAGGAAACCAGAGTACCCGGACGTAACCCATGCAAGCACGGGGAGGACATGCACCCGGGACCTTCTTGCTGTGAAGCGGACATGCTAACCACTACACCACCGTGCCGCATCACATGCTAAGTCTGTTTATTATCATTTGATTAGATGGTGTTTCCGCCATATAGGTCCCTGTGTAAACAGTTACCATAGCAACTGCAATCTATCACAATGAGTGCATTACTATAAGTCTGTGATTTGCAGATGAAGTGTTATCAGCACCGTCAGTTGTAGAAAATAAATGAACAGTCCTGGAGTCGAGAACTCAACAGCGACGTGGTGTTTTGGACCACGCAGTTGTACTTCTAGCAAAATCATTTGCATGCATCACTTCCTGTTTTCCTCCAGCTCTAGTCAGCACACCCACAGATCACTGTTGTGTCTGGAATATTTACCATGCTTACAAATGATATACTGAGCTATTTAAAACCATGTAGAAAGTCCTACCAGTGTCCTAGTCCCCTACTTCCCTGATTTCTCATTCACCTTGTTTCCTGGTTATTCTAGTCTTGTTTTCTAGGTCACGTTCTAATACCTCTTCATATCATCTCCCAAAATGTCCCTCAAATCATGGACATTTTGGATTCTCTTTATTTTTTTGACAATGATTGTGCAACAATTTCACATGTTTACATGCATGCATACCACACACACACACACACACACACACACACGCACACACAGACACACACACAGAGCCCTATGAGACTATGAGGCTAGCAGGGTACGCTCTAAACAGCTCGCCAATCCATCGCAGGGTTGACACACTCACACCTAGGGGCAATTTGGGACAGCCAATTAGCCTAATGTGCATGTTTTTGGGCTGTGGGAGAAAACCACAGTACCTGGAGAAAACCCATGCAAGCACAAAGAAAACATGCAACCTCCACACAGAAACATCTTCTTGCGGACGCCCTAACCACTATACCATCATGCTGTTCTTATTTCTTTTCGGCACTTTTTTGTTTTTATTTAGATTTCAGTTTTATTCATTCATTTATTTTCTGAAACGCTTATTCCTAATTAGTGTCGCGACAGTGAGACAGTGAGAGAAATGGCCAGCCTTTGATAACCCAGTTACCAGCACTGAGGTGACAGCAGCGACAATCTGCTGATAGTGGGGCTTGAACCCCCAATCTTCGGATCAGTAATGCAGCACCTTAACCACCATGCTTTGCTTTTTTTTTTTTTTTTTAATTGCTTTGCATTTATTTATATTTTTTAATTGTTTATACGGCCCTGTATGAAGCTGTCCAGGGTGTACCCTGCCCTCGCCCAGAGTTCGCTGAGATGGGCACCAGCCTCCCCACAACCCTTATTAGGATTAAGTAGCTTAGAAATTTAATGAATGGATGGATGAATAAACTAATTATTTATATGCATACAATAATAATGCAGTGAAGATTATATTTTCACTACATTTGTCTAAAAGGGCTCCTAATAAAAAGAAAAAAAAAATTACCCCACTATAATTTTTTGGTAAAAATGTATTGAACAATGCTGTTGTGAGCAATGAGAACCAAATAAATCTTTACGACAAGTATATAGAGGTCAAAGTATGGCTAATAAACAAAAACTCTGGAAATACCAATTTTACAGAAAATTTTTACTGAATTTTTTTTTTTTTGAGTAATGCATAGCGAGTAAAGGAATTAAAAATATAAAACACGATGCCTGAAAGGTTAAATGCTGTAATCAAAGTAAAGGGTGTCCACACAAAAAATTCACTTTTATTCTCAAGAAAGAGACTGTTATTTTTGTTATTACTCTAAATTGTTGTTTGTTTACTTATTCTCATCAATATGATCTAATATTTCATGAAATCAATACTTGAATAGAACTCTGTTTCTGATTTATCTTCATTTTGTTAAGTGTATTATCATCACTGCACACTACCATACATGGTATCTGTTATAAATCTCCTATTAAAGTCTTAATGGACTATTTGGTAATTAAAGCTTTATAATTTAAGTAAATTAATACAAATAAATTAATTAAATACATACACATACAAACAGAAAAAAATTTAGTCTATAATGCATGCTTTTCTTGAAAACACTGTCATTATTTCACTATTAAAAGAATATTATGAAAACAATAAAATTTAATGAAATATATTTTGCATTTTAAATTTCATGCAATTTATAGTTCATAAAAAATTAATTATTGTACTAGTTAATGTCATATTGTTCTTTAAAAAACAGTTTTGTGATTTTATTTGTAATTGTTTATTTTAATTTTGTCCAAAAGTATTTTTGTCTAAGAATCTAATTTCAGTGTATATATGTAGTTTTTGTTTTTTTATGTATTAACTAATACATAAAAACTAATTTTTACTCCTACTCACAATTCCCTTCCCTATTATTATTATTATTATTTATTATTATTATTATTATCATCACTATCATCATTATAATTTATTAATATAAATTATAATATTAAAATAAATAATTATAATAATATTATATTTTCCAACAAAACCTAAATTGAATGTTATTGCTAAACCCCATCCACTCATAACTACTCAAATATGTGAAATGCAGATTCAGTAGTTTGCTGCAGCCTACCCTAATGAATATATACTTTTTTTATTTAAGCCACCATACTTTTTAGTTGGTTTTGACTTTAAATTGGCAATTGTGATGTACAGTATAATCATAAATATATTTACCATGATTGCCGCTGATCTGACTTCGCTGTGGATTCTGACCTTGAATAAGACAAGTCCAGTACACACACTCTTAGTGGGTACACACAGCAAAAAAAACTATTTTTAGATGCTCGTCATGCAGCTTGTGGCTACATTCAGAATAAATGAAATGCACCAACAAATAAGTAAGTTTAAGTAAATGATTATTTAAGTAAAGGATTAAAATCATGTTTCAACACTTATTTATAATCTAATATAATAATCGCAGCAGTAAAATCTTACAAAATAAAATGTATTATACTGTAGTGTTATCACTTCTGGATTTGCTTATTGCTTTGCGTATTTAAAGAGAGAGAAAAGTGGAGAATTGATGTAAATGATTTAAAAGCACTGAACGAGTGTGGCGTGAGGACAACTGGCGCACAGTGTATTTCTAGGTCTGCAAATTTCTTGCATATTAATGGTTTTGTCATAAGGTTGGCTTGTTTGAATTGTCTTTTATCTGGCTATGTAAAGGCTTTAATCTCATCTCTTTCATCATCAAGACCCTCTTTCACTCACTCTGTTTCTTCTTTTGTGTTTTTTCCCCTCTATCTTTGATTAAAATTGATTGCGATGCGACAGCCGCTTGGCAGGAGAAGGCGTTGTTTTTTGTGGGGTGTTGTTTTTTGTGAGTGTTTGTCTGAGTGTGTGTATGTGGCTGAGTGTGTGTATGTGTGTGTGTGTTTAGGATGCTGTCCCTCTGTCTAACCTACACACAACTTGGCATGTGTCATTCATTTATTATTGATGGCTGCACAGCTGGCATTAGAGCAGCCTGTTCACTACACTGGGCCACTATTGTTCCAGTTGCCTCAAGTCGTTTTTTTTTATTCTTTGTTTCTTTTTTTTGGGCAACAGTCAAATTCCCAGAATGCACAGGTGTCACATCTGCATTCCAAACAGACTTGTAGAAGTTCCATCTTAGGCTCCACAGATCCTCGAACTGATAATCAACCCAGAGACTCCGGACAAGCCACGCATGTTCTTTAAAGGAGTACGCACGTCTGAGCTTCATTCTGCTGTTTGGATACGTGTTTATGTTATAGATTTGATTCAGTTGGCAGATGTTAGCAACTTCCACTCATGCTCAGGAGATGGGTTCTGAGGGCCTTTTCCAAAGAGCCAACATAGACAGATGGGGCAGTACTGGGATTCTCTCTCTCGGAGCTTTTTCCAAGCTGTGCTGACATGAAAGACATTTTTTCAGTCTTTTTCACACGCAAAAATTACTGGGATTACAGCGACCTATAGAGATGAAGAAGAAGAAGAAAAAAGACGTCACGTATACATTATATGCCGAACTGCTTTATCCTACCAGGGTCATGGGGAGGCTATTGCCTATCTCAGCAGTCTCTGCACGAAGGCTGGGTACACTCTGAACAGCTCACCAGTCCATTGCAGGGCAACACACAAACAAACACACAACACACACACACACAGAACCATTCACACTTACACTCACACCTAGGGGCAATTTGGAACAGTCAACTGGCCTACCGTGCATGTCTTTGGACCGTGGAAGGAAACCGGAATACCCACAGTGAGAACATACAAACGCCACACAGAAACGCTCTCGTCATGCCTGGGACTGGAACCCAGAACCTTCTTGCTGTGAGGCAGAAGTGCTGAGCACTACACCACCATGCCGCCCCACAACTGTTGTGTAAGTTTTAATTCAAGGGGGAAAAAAACACAATAAACAATATAGAATTTAAGAAGGATGTACTTGATGTTTCTCATGACTCAGCTGACTCTGGCCCAAGGCGGGGTACACCCTGAACAGCTCACCAAACCACTGCAGGGCCAACATACATACAAACATTCACACTCACTCTCACGCCTAGGGGCAATTTGGAAATCTGTGCATGCTTTTGGACTGTGGAAGGAAACCAGAATACCCAGAGGAAACCCATGCAAGCACGAGGAGAACACGGAAACTCCACACGGAAACGCCTCGATCCTGGGACTCGAACCCAAGCCTTCTTGCTGTGAGGTGGACATGCCTAACCACTGCACCACCGCGCCACCTCTATATTCCAGTCTCTTTGTTTTCTAATGATCAGAGTGGGTGAAATATAATCTGCTGTTTTGGCTCGATTTCCTCTGATTGCAGGACGATGTTGAAATTCTGAAGACAAAGTTCAGTGATGAGTCTGATGCCTGCAAATAAAACACACACACACTTGAAATAAGGACATAAGTAAAAGTTAAACATTGTATCAGTCAGGTTTAAAGGTTTAAAGGTCAGTATTTACTATTTTACTTTTCTCCTCAGTGCTGCTGAATTCTCAATTCTGATTGGCCAACACATTATTGTTTTCTCTATTTTCGACAGCAACAACAGAAACATGGCTACCTTGAACAAAAATCGTGTGTAGTTTTCTCTGTAGTGATATTTATCGTAACATTCTCGGTATTTATCGTAACATTCTCAGACGCAGACTCAGTGCTTTTCAGTCAGATGGAGTTCAGACGTTTTTTATTTTGTCTTATTAACGTTATAGAGAGAAGGAGAAAAGACATGATATGGGAACAATTGTTCAAACTCCATACAGAAGCACCTTCACCAAGACCGCGACTCGAACCCTGGACTTCCTTGCTGTGAGGAAGATATGCTAACCTCTACGCCATGATGCCACCCCATACAAATACAGTTGATGGTACTCCGTTGCCGTGGGCTGAAGGCGCTCCGCTTTGAAAGGATAGAAATGATTGTGTCCTTTGTAAAGAAATACTGGGTAATAACTGGTAAATTGTTGTGGGGTGTAAAAAAATAAAACCCTTTTTGTGTGAACATCTTGTTATTAGAAAACGATCAGCCTCAGGCTCCGTGTCAGACAATAAGACTGTTTCCCATCATGCCCATGTTGATTATTTTCCTATATTTCCGTCCTGAATTGTTCTAATAGCGGCTCCATTTTATTAACTAATGAAATCGTTTTCAAGCACTCGTGTCCTTTCTTTCACTGCATGTCCTTACAAAGTAGTGTGTCCTGAACGTACTCTTACACTCAACCCCCCCCCCCTTTTCTGTCTCTCTTCTATCTCCGTAAGCTTTCAAAGCCTTTTTTTTTTCACCAAATGCAAGTCACCGTGAAAAATTCGCTGCTCCAATATTTACACAGAAGTGGGTTCTGGGTAAGGCAGATAGCCTATCGGTGTTTGAGTTTGGCTTCCCATGCCCTCAATAGCCTGTTTAGCTTATTGATTGGTTTGGCAAGAAAAACTGGGTCCCCTTAGCAGTGACCAAGGTCATCTGACACATGTCCCTCTGTAACCACACACACACACACACACACACATTTTCTTTCTCTTTCTCTCTCTCTCTCTCTCTCCCTCTCTCTCTCTCTCTCTCTCTCTCTCTCTCTCTCTAAGGGGTATGATTGTAGGAATCAAGGGTCACTCATCGTCTGATTGTTTGCATCAGCATGAGAGCACGTGTGTGTGTATGAGACAGAAAATAAGTGTGTGGCAGGGAGATTGAGTGACTGTGTGTGTGTGTGTGTGTGTGTGTACAAGGGGGGTGGCAGTGTGTTCGTGTGCATTGACTCGAGTAGAGTTCAGTGGCTTTAGGAGAACTGTGGGATCAATGCCATCGACACTGTCATCAGAGCAGCCAATACATGCATCTGGCCCTCGGCGGGACACACTCATCCCTCCACATTCTGAGCTCCCTTGCTTCCTTTACTCGCAGTACAATAACTCAACATGGCCTCACCCGAGCAAACTCCGATTGCTTCGACTTCTAGGACGTTGCGAACGGTCTGCACACTCGTTCTACCGATCTGCTGCAGCTCAAGCTATTGTATCATGAACGCAGGCAGGAACTTGACTTTCTGTTCAACACATCTCTTCAGGGTCTCTCAGGGGTTCTGAGGATAGATAAGGGTTTGATTCTTTCCGGTTCAACTTCAAATCTAGTCTTAAAGGAGAGCAAACTGGTTTTGGTTTAAGGGGTTTCGCTAAAAAGAGGAAAACAACTTCCAGGTTTTTGAAATGCTCTGTATAATGATGTGTAAGAAAGTGTATTGATAATAAATTTTAAAAATTTACACCAAAGAGATTTCAATGTTTGGAATGTACTGAAGGGGGAAAAATTAAAAGACAAACAAGCAAACAAACAAAACAAAAAAAACAAACAAACAAACCCCCAGAAAATAAATAGGCTAGAAGCTTCCATCAAATTAAAAAAAATAAACAAATAATAAACTGTAATATTAGTAAATTAAATATTATTAAATTAAATACAAAAATAACAAAAAATAACAATAATTACAATAATAACAATAAGAATAATAACAACAGCACCAACAAAAATAAATCAATGAATAAACAAACAAACAAACAAACAAATAAATAATAATCCCATGGTAAGCTGATACCCTGCGATTTTTAAACACTAACAACCGTGGCATAGTTCAAATCCCTGAATTCACAGAGCTGTAGCTGAAACTGATATGCTGTCTGGATAATTACAGGTATACGGGTGTTCCTAATAAAGTGGCCAGTGAGTGTGTGTACAGTAATGAATTGAAAATGAACTGAAATATTAGCTGGTAAGGATACGTCCCTATACTGCACTACACTAAGCACTAATCGAATAAGAAATTCAACTTAAATATCAAAAATGAAGCTTCAGTCATCCGTCCATTATATCGTTCTTCTCTCTGTCCATCATGCCATTCTGCCACTTCTCTACTGACCCCCTCATCAGCACAGCCTCCTGGTGAACTCCGACACTACAGCCCTCAATACTTAACCTAAACCTTAAGCGTAGTCTTTCGCACAACTCCTGCAGCTTCATTAGCATTCCTGTCCAAAACTACGCTCCTTGTTAACGTACTGTAAAATTGCCAAATATTGCTGTTTATCGCAGTCCTGTCTGGTTTGATGGTTGAGCTGAAACTGGAAAACATTCCAGGGGTGTCGAGACCTGTTATTCAAAACAGAATGCATGCTGGGAAACCTGGGAGGAGGAAAACAAGGCCCGTGCGTGACGTAAGCTCGGTGTTATATCAGACGCACATCATTCTTTTCAGAGCTCTCGGGGGTGCGTCCAGATGTACATGCATGCATGGCGACATGAATCCTCTCACACATGGACAAAGACACCTGAGCACACACACACACACACACACACACACACACACAGCCTCACAACAAGATTATGTACATGATTATGACACTGATTCTCTGAACTCCTCTGTTACACACTGTTATATTGGAATTAAAGATAAAAAATATACAGAATAAATAAGACACAAACACTTTCAGATTCTTTATGAATAACAAGCTATTATAAACCTATACACAGTGTAATATAATAATAATAACTATTATAAACTCCTATTAAATGCCTCGGTTGAATACTTTCTGATCACGGAACCATGGTAGTCTTTTAACCGTTTTTTTTAACAAAATACATCATTGCTCACATCATAATTCCTAAATCAATAAATCTG
>JBCNYG010000020.1:11327966-11342781 GCA_039654305.1 Porochilus rendahli
AGAGAGAGAGAGAGAGAGAGAGAGAGAGAGAGAGAGAGAGAGAGAGAGAGAGAGAGAGAGAGAGAGAGAGAGAGAAACATGGTCAGGCCACTAGAAATGAAAATAAATGCAGCACACCTGCCACTTTAAAGAAGTTTAAGAAGTTGGCCAGGCTTAAGCAAAAAGGTGAGGGGAAAAAAGTTGGTATGATTACAGAACTGTAGGAAAGATGCAAGATCGTCCAAGAACTGAAGTTAGAGAAAGCGCTAGACAAAGAGAAAGAGGATGTATGACAGGAACAGAGGAAGAGAAATAGATAATGGAGTTATGTAGTTGCAGAAAGAAAATTTTCTTCCTCTTAAATGCACGACAGCGCCAAGCTTCAAGCTTTAGTCTTATCCAAAAAAAAATACATTTAAAAAAGAAAAAAAAAAAACAATATGGCTGGAATTCACACACACCGTCTGCTTGGAGAGAACCCAAATCCTGACGATGGTAACTTACCCACAAGCCACTGCATCAGCCCCTGTCAAGTACATGTACACACACATCGACACATTATCTCTCCATATGTGCTTGCACAAACCCAAGCGTTGAGACTCACACACAATTTTTTTTCTCCCCGACGTCGACCCTCCGCACAGTAATTATCACCCACATGTCCACACAAACGCGCACACACTCATACAAGCATGACCCCTGTCACTCCCATTGAAAGCCTATGACTGCATCTGGAAGTAATTACTATAGCGGCTTTGTGTATGTATAAGTGTGTGTGTGTGTGTGTGTGTGTGTGTGTGTGTGTGTGTTATTGGGGGGGAGGATGGGGTGTTCAATCAGCTTTGTTTTTGTGTGTCAGGGGATGATGAGGCTTAGGGATGCATTGTAGGTATATCATGCATTCTCTCTCTCTCTCTCTCTCTCTCTCTCTCTCTCTCTATCTATCCCTCCCTCCCTCTCTCTCTCGACCTGTAGCCTCCTACATTAGCGGCTGCACTCATCTGCCAGCTCTTTAGAGCGTGGAGCAATGAGGATAAATGGAACAGTTAGTGAGTGAGAGAGGGAAAAATGGAGAGGAGAGGAGGGGAAAAAACACTCTGCACATCTCAGCCTGCTTCAGAAATACTGAGAAGTGGGGTGGGGGGTTGTTTTGCATAAATTTGCATGCTCATTAACGAGCGCCTTTTGTCCGGCCTCCTAATTATCATGACACATCATGTCTTCATTGCAGAAAACTCCATCGCCCGCCGGATGGTTTGTTTGGGAGAATAATGCATGTTTATTCTAAACCAAAACCCCTTTTTGTTCCGCTGAATGTTTCTTTTTTTTTCTCCCCTCCATGTCCTCGTTGATCAAGGAGCATCAATGAATGGCCATTTTCAGCCACGGCCCCAGACAAAAAAAAAGGTGTCCGCTTTTTTTATGCTTCCCGTTTCCCTTTCCTGTGCTCCTTTCTTTCGCCTCAAGACCCAACACAAACAAATGATGCTAATCTTACAGCCATTGATAAGCCTACAGGTGCGCGAATTAATATTCTGTGCTGTTTTGGTTCCAAGAAGCCTTTAGCATGCTAGAGGCTAACGCCAATGCTAATTCACAGGTGTGTTTCAGGACTCTTTGGGTGAAGATACACTCAGAATTTGACATGGCGCCAGAGGACGCCTCGGAAATCTACTTCTAATGCAGAGACTGCAGACTAGGAGAGCCAGTCGGAATATGGTTTCAACAAATAATACTAACTAGCAAAGCTAAAAGCTAAAAACTAGAGATGGAAGCAAAGGTTAGAGTCACTGCTAGTGATAGCTAATTTACCCCAAGTGCTATTTATGAAAGCAAACACTTCACTGTAAACACTAGCTAACTATTGTGAGCTAATCTAAGAGGAAATGTTTAAAACTTTTAAACATTTTGAATAAGTAAAACTAGCAAGCTCTTTTTAAAATTATTTTAAAAATATATTACTAAGGTGAAAATAGATCACAAGCTAACTGGCACACGTTAGCCAAGTAAATTATATATAAAGCCATTCTGTAAAATTTTATTCATTTCTTTTTAAGTTTTTAAGTATTAATGCCATCAAACCATGCCTTAAAGTTGGCAACATATGAATGAAGCATATTTGATTAGTACAGAAAAAGAAATTGCTCCAAAACAGGAAAGATCCGTTTTAGCTAACAGATGGTTAGCATAGCCAGCTAATTTAATAACAAGTAAAATTGCACAAAAACCTTTGAAGAATTGTAGTGTAAAGAAATAACAAATTACAAAAACTATATAAATAATTTTATTAAACTTATTATGTTGTCTATTTTGCTAACATTAGCCAGTTAGCTAGCATAAGAAGGAAGTCATTTCAACCTTATTAATATCTAAAAACCCTTTTCAGCAATCAATTAGATATTCTTTGGCAAATAATTTTTGAAAATTGTACATTTTTCCTCTCGTTAGCACACATTACTAAGCTATGAGTTAGCTGTAACCTGTTTGCTTTTATAAATGGAGCTTTAGCTAGCTCACACTGGCACTAAGACTTTCTGAAAGGTTATTGATATGGTATAAAATATAGCATCCTCTCAGATAAAATTTTTTTGTATATTACACATAAGCTTATTAACTAGCATTGACAGTAAACATTCTAATTGAATTAAAACTCTTACAGTTATGTTATCAGGTTAACGAATGTTACTTAGTGAGCTAATGCTAGCAATAAAGCTCTTTGAATACTTATCAATGAGTTTTTAGACAAGTTTCCAGGTTAGCTTGTGTTAGCTAGCTGGCTAATAGCAACCAAATCTGTGAAAATGCACAATGGTTATTAACATCAATAGCACATTTGCTTCTAGTAGATGAAGTCGGATGCCTGTGGTGTACAATCTGTAACACATTCTGTTTTTTCCGGCGTTCCGGAGGATTCAGAAGTGAGCATACCCCACAGTGTATCAAGCCAGGCCCTGAGCTAAAGCGAGCATGCTGAGACTTTCTAATCTGAGATCTGATCCAGAGTTAACAATCTGGGATCATCTCCAGAATAGCTGGTCCTCTGAGACCCTGAATCAGGCTGCCTTGTCCGATTGGCTGATTGAGCTATTGTATGTGAAACACTTTCCTCAGACCTAATAACAGAGCGATAAACGAGAGATAATCATTTTGGGGGTTAGATAAAAGCACATCACAAAAAAAAAAAAAAGCTCAAAGATTGCACTATTGAGATAAGGAAGAAAAAGGAGGGAGGGAGGGAGAGAAAGTGAGCAAGGGGAGGGATAATTCTGCGATTAAGGCACAGATTTCCTGGCCGCCTGGGCCACATGCCAGAGTGTAGAGTCATCTGCCTTCTGCTGGGGGTGTAAGTGGATCGCATTAGGGTGGCATCACTACTGCTGTCCAGCGTTTGGGACAAGACAAAGAGGCAGCCGTACTCTGATTCAGGATAGATCAGGAGCAAGGAGGAGAGAGTGGGTTTAAGAAACATAAAGATCTACTTTGGTGATGGATTTCTAGTAAAAAACAAAAAACAAAAAAAAAAAAACATTAAAAATAAATCACAGCCCAAAGACAAGAATTTTAGAGATGGTGAGATGGTCAGGCTCTCTTTCTTACACACACACACACACACACACACACACACACACAGTAATAGAGAAAAAGACAGAAATAAGAGGGGAGTGGTGGAAAAAGCAGTTTAACTTTTCCTTTATTTTATTTTTTTTAATCCAAATTTTGTTGCATTTAACGCTAGCTCCTGTCATGTAATAGCTTTCCTAAAAAAATTCTCACCTTTTTTTTTTTTTTTTTTTACTAAAAATAAAAGTCCTTGTTGTTATAAAGAACCAATACCACATCTGAGAACAATCTGGAATAATAGAAAGTAAAAATATTCCTTCAGCCGTGAAAAGAAAGAAAAAAAACCAGAGGGCACTAAGGAAAAAAAATCAAAAAATGATCATTGAAAACGGAATTAGTGTGGTCATATCGAACATGAGTGTAATTGCATCATAAACCATAACAGTCAATCACGCTTGGAATACAAATGAAAATGCAAATTACAGAAAAAACAATTAGGTAAGAAAAGATTTCTGTTTTTGGATCTTTGCTGATGTGAGTATGTGTTGGGGTTTTTGTGTTGTGGGGTGTCCAGAACAGCGTTTGGACCTGCTATTCGACCTTCCCTGACAAGTCTTTTGGTCATATCTAGAAGTATCTGCACCGTGTTCTTTTGTTTGGATCGTGCTCGTCTCAAAGGGACTCATTTCCAAGCTAAAAAGTCAATCTTACCAATAGAACAGGATTGTTATCATGCTTGAAGGGTCTGAATGTGTGTATGTTTGTGTGTGTGGGATAGAAAGAGGAGACAGTGAAGTGGACACTTCCAAAGGGATGGACACACAATCAGAAATCGCTGCCTGCACATCTGGCTATTAGAACAGTGAGTGTCTGCCATTTGGCACCAAAAACCCAGCATTCAGTCACACTAGAGAAAAAAAAGATGGAGGGAGAATGGACATTAAACACAAGATGTGAATAAAATTTACCGAAACAGCATCATATTAAACCCTCAACTCACTGTTCATAGCCCTTAGATTCATAGTTTAGCCTGATATGACATATACATACATATAATTACAAATAAATATAATATACCCGAATACAGTAAGCTGCAAATGTGATTGTTTGTGTATAAAATCCTGCTCACAGCTACAGTTAACGACTATCCAGCTCACTCATCTCATTCACTTGCTAAACCGCTTAATCCTACTGGGGTCCTACACTGGGTGAAGGTACACCCTGAACAGCTAGCCAGGCCATCGCAGGGCAAGATTCACAAGATTCATATTCATTCACATTCACACCTAGGGTCAATGGGGAATAGCCAGTTATCCTTATGTGCATGTCTTTGGACTGTGGGAGAATACCGGACTACCCAGAGGAAAACCACACAAGCACTGGAAGAGCATGCAAACTTCATCGGTTTGTATCATGAACATACACAAGCTATATACTAAGGTAATAACTTTGCTGACTAGCAAAAGGGTGAAGCGTTTTATCGGGACAATGTAAAGTGAGTAAAAATAAACTTGTGTTTAAAATTTTTTTTAGGGACCACAGTTTTATAGAAAACATGGTCATTTTCAGAATAATGGCTGCTAATAAGCTAACATAACTAACCTATTAGCCGATTTGCTAAGAAGCTACTTTTACTTACATAACATAAAAAATCAGCATAGCATTTGCAAGCTTTTAACAAACTAGTTATTTCTGGATATATACAGTTGATTAGTCATATAATAATTAACAAATTTGCTGGCTAGCTTGGCTAAACTTACAAGTACGTGAAGCTGAATAAGGAGTGGTGCGTCATCTGAAGAGAAATTACTTTTTTTTGGTTTAGTTTTTCCCCCTCCATTTTTTCAAATTTTCCATAGTGTGGTTTGCTGGCGACGTTTGTAAATCCCATTTGAAGTACACACATGCTCTCATTAGGTAATCTGTCACACAGTGTGCTGAAAATTTCTTATACACTTAGCCAAAGACACTCATGCAAACACAGTGCTCCTCCACTGTGCCAGGGCTGAAGATGCTGTGAGGGCTGAGACAAGTGCTGCGAGCCACAGGATTCTCGCTCTCACTCTCAAACACACACACAAAAACGTTTCTGCTTGCTGCCAAAGCTGAGATTACCACCATGTTCTTGAGGAGTCCAATATACCTCAGGCATCTCTCTCTCTCTCTCTCTCTCTCTCTCTCTCTCTCTCGCTCTCGCTCTCGCTCTCTCTCACCCACACACACTTGTTTTCTTCTCCTCAGGCTGCAAGTGATCTAACACAGCTGTAAGGGGTAAGGAAAGGACACACAACCACACAGACATTCGCACAAGGTGTGTGTAGTGCAGCGTAAAGAAAAGCTTCAGACAAACCAAGCACATTGATATGACTAGAGAACTAATGTAATTATTCCAAGGCCTGAGGCATGCCCAAACACAAACACACACACACACACACACACACACGATGTGGACAGATGCAGACAGATGTGGCCTGAGACACCTGCAGTGATAATGCGTGTAATGCGTGTGTGTGAGTGTAAATGACACTGATGATGCAGGTGAAATGCAGCCAGCGGCACACGTTTAGCTATGTGACAGTCTTCGGAGCGCAACATGAGACTTTACATGCTGGTCTTTTTTTTCCCTTTTATTTAATCTAAAACACAATCTTTGAAATACCATTTACATTACCCCGTCTGTGAGTTGCCAGGAAACTGGAAAACAATAGACATAAATAAGGTGCTAGATAATTGTTGCGGTAATAACGTAAATAGCTAGCACCAAGTTGAAATATTTCATACACACATATGAATAGTGAAACTTATACAAAATTGATAGGGATATTTAAATTCTTCTTAGAAGTGCTGATAAATTAAATAAGAAAAGACATTACATGACTAAAATTACAACGCAGGACATCAAGGCTAGCTAGATGCATGTATGCTGTAGCTAGCTAGCAGAAGTAGCTAGCCATAGTATATTTTCCATGGCTTATAAAAGACTTCAGCAAAAGCTAAAATCTTAATAAGCCACAGTGTACTAGACACAGTGACAGTGACCAAAAAAACAAACAAACACTAAATCAAAACCGTACATGTTTAGGAATATTACGTTTTTTTGTCTGAAGTGTGGATAAAGTACTATGAAAAGCATTAGCTAGCTAATTACTCAACTAATGACTTAGCTAGCTAGAACGAAGAATTTGTTTTTATACAACTTGTGAAAATATAATATAATGTATAATAGAGAAAATAAAACGAAAATTATACAGAATTGTAACATTTTTGTTGTTTTGGTGAACTGATTGAACTGATGAATTCCTCACAAAAGTCTCTGTACAGTATAACTACAGTTATAATGCATAGGCTAGCTATTGACTGGATTGATAGCAGTGACACTAAACTATTCTATACTGAATATGACAATACAAATGAGCCAAATCTCTCTATTTTCCACAGATGTGTTGATATATTACTCAGAAAAAACACCATATTTCTACAGTGCAGTCTTGACAAATCTATCAGCATACAGAATTAATACCTAAAAAATACAGCATACAGAGAAGACAATGACTAAAATCAGTCAAGACTGTCATGAAAAAGCAACATTTTCTTTATACATTTTCAGAAATGACAAGAAAAGCAATAAATATGACATTATATCACACATTTTCTTTAAAATAAAATTGGTATATAATTTTGCGAACCGGGCATCACTAAACCAAGACACTCTACAATTCAACTCCAAGCATATCTTTGACCGCCATGTGTTCAGAGTAATAATGAACAACCTCCGTCACATACACCGTGATTGACAGCTTACCTTTAACTCTTGTACGATAATGAAAGTTCTGCGACAGAACCAGCGCCAGAGAACCTAATGTGCGGGTCACACATACACACTTCCATATACTGTATGTATACACTTACACATTGCTATTTTTGCATTCTTCTAAGCTTCACACAGTGCAGCCAGCATACATACCTTTCACCCGACACACTCGCCTCTTGTGCTAGGCTCTTGAGATCCGAACAGTCAGCTCATTTGCGTGTCTGAGACGATTTACGGAGAAATGACTTTAGTTCAGGTCAAATAAATCTTTAATCAGTAATGAACCCGATTAAAGTTCCTTGGTGCTGTTTTATCTCTCACATGCACATGATTGACATTATTTTATAGCATATAATACTGCAATCTTCTTTGGTTATGGTTCAAATACACAGTATTCTAGTCCTCTTGAAAAGGTTCTGCTTAGAAAGGGTTCTGTTAGAAAAACACTTGTAGAGCGAAAGGCGACTTAAGGTATTACAGTATGTGTGTGGGAATGAATTATTTTTTGCATAGTAATACTGTATTTTTGCAAATTTGGCATAATTCATCCGTTGTACAAACCTTTGTCACCAATTCCGTACCTGAGGGATGAGGGATGGTGGAAGAATGTGAGCTGTAGTCACAAACCCTTGGGTCTTTACTGTTCAGTATAGTGTAATTGTGTGTGTGTGTGTGTGTGTGTGTGTGTGTGTGTGTGTGTGTGTATGAGTGTCAGTCAGACAGTCAGCATCCTTCAATTGTACAGGCTGACGACATTCCTTAGAATGTGTTAGATTCATACACAGGCTGATAAAAGGTGGCTGATCGGCTCTAGGCATCTGTCACTTACACACATAACACACACACCAGCTTAACTAGGATGCCATGTAACCATTGGGCACACATTTTAAACATCCAACAGACTCAAAACCGCCCTCCTCTCACTGCCACGTTCACATACACGCACACACACTCTCCAGATAACCCATCAAACAATAATAGCTATTGTTCTAATAGTGTGTAAATAATATATTTCAATTGTCTCCTATAGTGAAAAACATTTCACCGAACACCAACATTAAAATTAACATCAGGTGTGTAATTAATTCTTTACTGGGAATCCAAAGCATCAGGGGCCGTGACAAGGGTGTAAAATTAGAACAACCCCTGTATATATTAACACGATGGATTATTGAATAAATAAATCAGTTATAATCAATTATTGCCAATGTATATAAGAAATAACTAAACTATATATAAATACCTAACTAAAGGTTTAAAATAATGGTTCAGATAACTTACAGATAAAAAAATTAAAAATATAATACAAGTGATGCTTTAAATTTTAACTATGTGAGCTACTTGTAAAATCTTTGCTACAGATAAAATATTTAAATATTAAATAATTCAGTAGACTGACATGAAGGGAAAGTTTTTTTTTTTATTATATTCGGATGCACACTTTCCTCTGAACCTATACTATAATAATATTGAACTTAAACTATAATTATGTCTATATATTATTGTATATTAAAATCTACTAAGTAGATTACTTTTGCAAATTTTATCCTTTATTTATTTAGCCATCATCATCTTTCTTATTTCAATGATGCACAAACTAATCCATAAATATTTTAAACTCATTTTCTTAAGAACAAGAATTTTTAAATTGTAACTGCAATTTAATATTTAATTGAATTCCCTTTAATTTTAAAAGACAGCCCTGAAGTAAAAAAAAAAACAATAAAAGTAATTCTAAAAAATTAATTTGCACATATTTCATTAATTGATAGTGTAAAAAAAGTTAAACAAAATTCAGTAGTAAAATTTTTACCATCAGATGAGTCATGTCTCGTCCCTCTAAAAGGTAAAATATTTCACAGCAAAAGTACATTTTTACTCACGAATAAATTATAATTTTAAAAAGTGCAAAGGGAGGTTCATTAAACAGAATATATTGGCAAATACTCAGGCTAATGCCTCGTATACACTGCATATGTAAAGATGAAAGAAATACAGAGTTCATGGCCTTTGTTCAACATTTGTTTATTAATGCCTTAGTATCAGGAATTGTTGTTTCATTTTACATTATTCCACTTTTTTTATTCTCATATTGTCATCTGAGCAAACTCAACCTACACACACCCACACACACACACACATGCATGCTCATATACAGTCATTGACAAAAGTGTTGTCGCACATGTGAACATCCATGTATAAAAGCCCATGTCACCAACCTATTAACTGACTTTCATCAACTCTGCCTTACATTAATCCTACGAGAAGGTCATGTAAGGGAAAACTATCCACAAAACAACTGGCTGCAAAAAAGTTGTAGTTCGCCTCCTGATGACTCCCTCAAAAGCTCCATCAGGACTCAGAGCTAGCAATGTCTGCTTCAGGATCAACTCTACATCATATTTCTTTCACTGGTCACCATTGGCTATAACATACACCATACAGGTTCTGTACAAGACACAGCTAGAACACCATGACGTGCTTACCAAGGGGCAAAACAGAACGTAGAATGTTTAGCAGAAACATGGATAGCCAGTTATGTATGAAAGTGAACCATCATGGCCATTTTTGCAGAGCCACTATTGACCTTGAGTGATGTTTTTAATTTTTCAATATAATGTTATATTTGCTGCAATATTATATATTTATTTATAAACAAGGCCATTTGATTATTGTTTTGTAATAAATATAGTGTTGAAAGTGAAATTAAGTCTTTGCGACAAGACTTTTGTCCAGGTGTTTATATTTACGAAGCTGTAAAGATTAGAAGAAATTTCTGTCCAATACTGCTGTTAGCACGTATTATTCAGTACCATCAGACGGTTATTTTAAGTCATACTTGATGAAAATCAGTTAATAGGTTGGTGAGATATGGGCTTTTATACATGAATGTCCACGCGTGTCAACGACTGTACATATACCGTTACAAATGTAAAGTATAAAATACTGATTTAGACCAGGGTCCCAAAGTCTGAGTCAGTTAATGAAGAAAAATAATCTAGCCCAGTGATATACATATAATCTGCAAAACAATATATAAAAATAATGAATGGCAATTCCGTTCCAGTGGTGAGGTGATATATCCACTAGGCCCGAGGTGGAAAATGATTGAAATTTAAACCACATGCAAACATAAAAAAAAAGCAAAGTAAAAAAAGATTTAATGGTTTATGCTTACATTTAAAAATTTCTTTTCAAATTAATTCAAAATAAGCTTTTTTTTTTACCTTGAAAAAAAAACACGAAGGCCATGCCTCATGGCTTTCATGTTTTTCGGTGATTTAAGCATTACCACAAGTTTGTGAGGTGGCTAACGTATACTATCCCGAGATCAATTAAATTGGGTCTTACCTGAGTAGTGTATAGTAAATTATAATGCACATATCACCTGAGAGCAGATTATACGCTATATTTGTAAAACATAAAATAACATTCAGTACCTTTAATCCTAGATTTATAGCCTACATTTTTACTTCTGTATTTTTTACTTGTTTAGTATAAATTCTTTTCAAACTCCTTTATACTGCACCTTTAAGCAGTTGTTTTCATCCAGAAACCTTTCTTTTAATTATTTTTAAAAGAAAAAATTTATGATTTTTTTAATGAATATTAATTACTTCCATGACTTTTTCAGCAGAATGCCATCTACAAAAATAAACCGAATCTTCCCTAGAATTCAGTAATTACAACAAAATAAATTAATAAAAAATGATGAATAGTTATGTGTTAATGGTGGATTTATTGTCTGACTCAGATTTTAAGACCCCATAATGATTTAGAGTACTATTATTTTGTGTGTTCGGATTTCGGCGTCGTTTCTCTTTTACTCTCCAAGCCAACCTCATATTTTGTGTTTCTTGGTTTATTTATTTATTTATTGTGTGTTTTGATTATTTTTCAAACTGAATGCTTCAACATTTTATTTAAATTTTGGACCCCTTGATCCCTCTTTTCTGTTCCAAGTACAAAGTGGAAGCTAATAAGGGTCATGTGAGCATGTTAATATTGGTCTTCAATATTCATCGTGTAGTTCCCATAATTACACTAAAATTAGGACTTGTTCACAGTTTGACCTAGTTCAAGTGCAAAATAAATATGCACATTAAATAATAACAATAATAATAATAATACAAATTCTATCTAAAATTGACTGTGATCTAATTAAGTGATGTTTAATGTAATATTGCACAAGTTGGTTCTTGGAGCAAGCATGCAAATAAAAAATTTATCCAACTCCCAAGTGTTTTTTTCAAATGCTTGCACACACAAATATTGAACCTGTGAGATAAAACTAATGTTTCTGAGCAGGAAAAGTTCTTCCTACTTTGACCAAAGAGCCTCCTTTAGTGACACTTAAATTTTTTTACACTGGAAAATTTCCACTTATGTTCACTTAATTTGTACTTAAGCTATGTGAATAATGTAGCTAGCAATTAAGGGGAAACTGAAGCTAGTCACATTGTGGTTGTTTAGTGCTATAGTATATCAGGAGCAACATCACAGAAATGGCTACTGGCAAAATAACAGAGATTTGTATTTTACAGAAACCTACCAATCTATTAGTGTACAGCCTTCAATTTCCTGTTACAGACTAACTTGTTGTGTCCCAACTTAACATGCTAGCTTGCTTACTAGCTAGAAAAAAACTCAATTAAAATTTGACACGACAGCTAATTATGCATCAGTTGTCAGAAATTCAAGCACTTATGTATAGATAACATACACAGCCATGGGAAAAAGTAAGAGACCACTTTTGATGGATATTCAAATTGTAAATGGCCTCTTAATTTTTTTCTCTGGATGCATCTTTGCTTGTGAGGTATGAAATCTATGTAATAAAAAATTAACTAAAACAGGGTCTCAGGTGGGGGGCGTGGACTGAAATTTAAAAACAAAGCGCTTGTTTTGTAAGCACCTTTTATTACCTAGCCAACATTCTGTCTTTTATTACTACTTTCCAGGTGATGATTTAGGCAGTTTATAACCGTTAGCTATTAGCAACATTGGCCTCATAGTTCCGGTTTCGTAGTTGTAAACATCGAACAGATCTTAATTTTCGATTCCACCAAAATTTGGCACAGGTATTTAAAATTAAATTATAATTATGCACGCTGTCATGTTGCAGGTAATGAAGATAACGCTGTAGTAAACACTGTCACAGATGCTAGTGGCTACAAGGATCTGTAGTGCATGATGGGAAAGGTTTTTTTTATTCTGTATATTGCTAGAAGGCGTCTTCAGTGCAGCTTGTATATTGAGATAATAATGTTCGATCCTCTTCCTCTCATGCTAAGACACACACACACACACACACACACACACACACACACACACACGGAGTGTTTTGCAGCAAGTCAGTTCTCTGTTCAGTAAGTCATACAGGTGATTAATGACTTCTGACCTGTTCAGTTAGGCCAGTTCACATGAGCAAAGAAAGGGTGTGATTTGATATCTTCCACTCCTCCCACGCCTGCGCCCAGTCGCTCTACAGGGTTATACTGCAACAACTGTAGACACACACACACACACACACACACACACACACACACACACACACACACACACACACACACACAGTTTTAACATTCAGTGAATTCAAAAGGAATAAAAGAAAGAAGGGAGGAAAGAGAGAAAGACAAAAACAAAAAGAAAGGACAGAAAGGAAAGCCATGTATAAGAAATTCATTACCACTGTCATTATTATTCATTATCAAGAATAATAACAGCACAGACAAAGAAACGAAACGAAAGAAAAAGAAAGAAAGAAAGCGCAAGAATAAAAGCATGCATGTAAGTACAGAAAGAATTGAAAAAGCAAGCAATAGACAGAAAGCAAGAAATAAAGAAAAAAGAAAGATGTAAAGACAAAGAAAGAAAAAGAATGAAATCAAACTGATAAATTTATCTAATAATTTTCTGTACATAAACAACCTACTACTGATGTATCACAATTATAAAATTATTAGACATATAATCATACATATACAATTAAAAAACTTTCCGCTGTTCACACACACATACACACCCACACACACACACACACCTGTTCCAGCAGAGACCTAGCCTCCTCTGACACAAAGTCTGGTATGTTCAGCGCCGTATGTCTGCTGATACCAGCGGGGTGGCACTGCTGAAGAGACTACACACAAACACACACATACACACACCTTAATGAGACTAGAATAATTCTTAATTATTAATAAATTATAAAGTTATTTCTACAGGCCACAGAAGCATCATAAGTGTTAACCTACAAGCTAACATGCTAACCTGACAGGATAAAGAGCATATTAAGTCATGGAAAAACATTTTGTACACAAAATGTAAAGATTTGTACACAAGTGAGACAGAAAAAAAAAACATGATATTGACGAAAAAAAAATTATTAATTAAAAACAAACAAACAAAAAACCCCAACAAAACGACAATCCAAAATATTCTATAGCGGCTAACATTCTCCATTACGTGTCTTGTCTTGTCACGACCATATATGGACTCAAGAAAACTGCTACGATGCTATGATCCTGTTACATGACATACATTAAAGAAGAGAAGCTGCTCCCTGCGTCACTAGTCAGCTTTCAGACACTAATCTTTGATGCCGTTAATCATGTAACACTGTCATGCAATTAAAATGTGGCAGGATAAAGTCAACTGAGCTTGTGGACCATCTGTACGAAATACTACTGCTACTTTTTATCAATTAAAATTTGAGGATGGTTGCATTTTCCTTGCATGTGCTGCCCTTAGTATCACACTAGAACTTCTGTCATAAGAAAAAACACAATGTATGATGGCATTTATTGGTTGGTTAGTGACCACTGGTTGCACACCACTTTTTACAATGCATTATGGGACACACTGAGTACACTATTTCATGTATTAGAACTATCATTTTGGACAATGTAGGAAGTGATTTTGGACATATTCTCTGGTGTCTTTGCTATGATCTGTTCGTGAATAAGGTCTTTGTGTGTGTGAGAGAGAGAGAATGAGAGAGAGAGAGAGAGAGAGAGAGAGAGAGAGAATGAGAGTGAGAGAGAGGGAGAGAATGAGAGAGAGAAAGAGAGAGAGAGAGAGAGAGAGAGAAGGTAATAAGTCTTGAGGGACGTTAGAGTAAATCCAGTGTCAATAAATAACAAATTATAGTTGCATTATAAACTGCTTGGGGGTAAAAGAGACAATAGTGTGTGCACACACGTGCATGTGTGTGTGTGTTTCATCTGATCACACTCAAAGAAAAAAAAGCTTGTCTTCGGTTGCCAGACGTATAGCTGTAGGCAATACCACTTTATTACACAAACTTTTAGTGTGTGTGTGTGTGTGTGTGTGTGTGTGTGTGTGTGTGTGTGTGCGAGAGAGAGAAAAAAGCAAGACAATGGACAAGAAAGAAAGAAATATACATTACTGGTTAACTGACACACCCAGACAACGTGTAAGAGGATTGAGAACTGTCTTACCTTG